>APFE030555333.1:85132-119090 GCA_000404065.3 Pinus taeda | reverse complement strand
TCCAGGATTTGAAGACCCAATTTTCCTCCAAATTCGACATGAAAGATCTTGGTGCTGCAAACTATATTTTGGGCATGGGAATTAAAAGAGATCGGGCAAAGAGGAAGCTCTGATTAAACCAGAGGAAGTATGTTGAGACAATACTGTAGAGGTTAAGTAAATCGGTGAAGGTTCCTATTCCTGTAGGTGTAAAGCTATTTGCTGAACAGTGTCCCAAGACACAAGAAGAGGAAGAGGATATGTCCCATGTTCCATATGCAAGTGTAGCCGATAGCCTGATGTATGCAATGGTCTGTACTAGACTAGACATTACACATGCAGTGGGAGTATTGAGCAGGTTTATGTCAAAACCAGAGAAGGATCATTGGACAACAATGAAGCGGGTTTTCAAGTATTTGCGTGGCACTAGTGATTATGGTTTGTGCTACCAAGGAATACCAAGATTGGACAAAGATTTGGATATCTGTGGCTTTGTTGATGCAGACTGGGTTGGAGATTTGGATCAGAGAAGGTCTACAAGTGGGTATGTGTTTAACCTATTTGGAGGAGCAGTTAGTTGGATTAGTAAGAAACAATCTGTAGTGGCACTATCAACTATAGAGGCAGAATACATGGCAACTACTCATGCAAGCAAGGAAGTAGTTTGGTTGCAGAGATTGTGTGTAAGTATGGGGTTAGTACAGGAAGCTATAAGGATAGACTGTGATAGCCAAAGTGCAATTTTCTTGGCAAAGAACCCTGCATATCATTCAAAGACAAAGCACACTGATGTTCGATATCACTTTGTGAGGGATATGATAGAAGACAAAAAGGTGTTGCTGGTAAAGGTGGACACTTTGAAGAATACTGTAGATACATTGACAAAATCTGTGAGCTCTGAGAAGTTCTCTTGGTGTAGAAAAACAATGGGCGTTTCAGGGCTAGAAAAATGACTAAGCTCTCCTATGGCCCCATGTGGAAAGAAAACAAAAAGTGGGAGAATGTTGGGTTTTCAGTCCATGGTTTTGGATGCGATGATTTTAGGTCCATGGTATTGGATGCTTCAGCATGTATAAATACGTATTGTAACATTGAAAGGAACATAATGAAAAATCAAGTTGGTAGTCCCGGTTTTGGGATCTAGTGGGAAAATCTCTGTGTATATGTGTTATGCTCTCACATTGTTTATTTTTCTGTGTTTTAGAATTCATATGCAGGTAATTTCTGTACAGGGTTAAAACCTACACTGATAAGCATAAGTGCCCCATTTTTTCATAAATATAGTTTTCAGCTGGTCATCCAGATGTACTAAGATTTGATTATAACCTGAGAATCCATCTAGGAAAGACATTAGCTCTGAGTCTGCTATTGATTGCAAAATCTGTTCCATAGGGGGTAATGGGAAATTGTCCTTTTGGCAAGCTTTATTAAGGTTGCAAAAATCTATACATATCTGAATATCGCCATTCTTCTTTCTGACTGGGACAAGATTGGAAACCCACCGGGAATGTCTGACAGGAAAAATATTTTTGGCTTTCAGCAATTTATTCAAGTCAGATTTAATTTTACTTTCTAAATTAGGATGGATCTTCCTCAATTTCTATTGAATAGATATTTCGTCAGATATAATGGGAATAGTATGTTGAATAATAGAGGTGTCATATGTTTTGAGATCTTCATAGTTCCATGCAAAGACATTCTTGTATCTTTTCAAAAAACATATAAAAGCTGTTTTTTCGTCTGACGTAAGTCCAAGACCTAAATTAATATTTTGAGGTTTTAAATCGGTCTCAAGATTAATCAATTCAAACCTCAAAATTGAACTCTGAAGTTTTGAATTGGTGGATTGTTTAAATTTGTCTTTAAGGTCATATAAATCTTCCAACTTAACTACATATTTTGGTATAGCATTAATGAATGTTTCTTGTTTAAGTTGGTTATCATGCTAGTCTTCATCAACTATCTGGCCATCGCAAGAGCCTTCCGAGGTTAGGAAGCTTATGATATCTGTATCGTTATTAAAGACTCTCCAGTTGGTGATATTATCAGGAATATAAGGCCTAAAAATTAATTCAATGGAAAATCGATATGGGCTGTAATCTTCTGGTGGGATAAGCTTGGAAGCGACATTGGCTAGAAGGTTGGCACTAGCATTGTGGAGTCTTGGAAAAGGGGAAATATAAACACTGTAAAGTGGAGAGTCGGGTCTTGGACTAATGACTGATAATGTTTCAAATTTCCTAACAAATAGTGTATAATATTTCTCACTTGTTTTATGACAATATCTGAATCTTCGAATAATTGGAGGTTTTTGACGTTAAGGCCAATTGCCTTATACAAACCTTGAACTAGTGCCTCATATTCAGCGGTGTTGTTTGTGTAATCAAATTCAAGTATGCATGCTAACATAGTCTTTTCCCCATCTGGGCTGACTAAGATGCAACCCGCCCCTGCTCCATCATTGGACTTAGATCCATCAAAAAATAATTTCCAAAATAAAGATCTAAATATAGGTTTATCTACAAAATTTACACATTTAGAAGTGTTTGTTTGGGAAAAATTTTCAACTTGAGAGACAACAAAGTTTTCTAAGAAAGGTGAAGTATGAGAATTGAAATTCCCTAGAAATGATTCTACAGAATAATTTCCAATGATATTATTGCTATATGCAACTGGTTCATTTTCTCCTTCTAATTTTGTCACTATGAACTTTTAATGTTTCTCGCAATCAACCCTTATTTGATTTAATTTTCCATTATAGGGAAGCCACATGTGAGACCAGTCAGTTGCAAAATAACCATGAAGTTTTTATGACCAGTTTCTACTAAGGATTAAGCCATAGAACTCGATAATGTCAGCTACAAGTATGTCAATGACTTGGCAAAATTTAGGGTTTGATGAAAGTCTAATGGTTACTTGGTTAAGTTCCCCAACAACTTTGACATGAGAGCGATCTAACTAAACTGTTCATACAAAATGTTTCTGAGGCTGAACATTCAACTTTGCACAAACTGTTCTGGGTAAGATGTTATATGCAGCTCCAGAATCAACAAGACAGTTGTGTAAGTTTTTATTAAAGACTTCAAAAGTAAGGAGAAATGGCAGAGTGTGGCATTTTGATCTTCCCATGATTAAAGCTATATCGGTTGGATCAATTTTGTTCAAAGAAGCACTAGGGGGTCTTCCCATTTCTTGGGCAGGTTGTGAGATCACGACAACATGAATCGGTGCAATAGGTACTACTTTAAGTTCTTTAAGAAGTAGCTTCTGCTGATGCTTCAATTTACTAAACTCATGAAAGGTGATGTTTTCCCTAGTATTCTTCATATCATCAATAATATTATATTCAATTTCATCAGAAACTATCAAAGTTTTAGATGAAGGAAAAGGATCCAATTGAGTAGGTGTAGTTTGAGTGGATTTTGGTACAAATTTCTTACCTGTTGCTTTGTCACTAGGGGTGGCATTGAAGCCTTTTGTTTTGGATTTGTTTATGACAATTCAACAAGGTTTTTACTTTGGGAAACAACATGTAATGCTTCTTGAGTTTCTTCATTGGAAAGTATAAAACCCCACATTCCTTGTAATTCTGCTACTTCTTCATTGTCCGTTTGTTCTTCATTTGTTGAAACTTTGTCCTCCTATCCATCTAATTCAACATTTGATATGGCATTTGGGGGCTTAGGAACAGCAGGGGAATTCCTTTTCAATGGTCTAAAAGGTTTCTTAGAGGAAGTCTCTGCTACCTGTTTTTTAATATCAACCATTTCTTTAGACATGGTCTTGAGGAATTTCTGTAACCCTTGAAGATCAAAAGGATATTTTGGTGGTTTCTTCTTAGAGTCATCCCTAAAGGTTACTTTCTTAGATTTTCGTTCATCTAATGCATTTTTCTTTTCCACAGCTAGAATGCCTTTTTTTACAGTTATTTCCTCTTTCATATTTTTTGCCAAAGTTGGTTTGGTAGCTCTATCAATAAATATAGTTGTGTTTGATGATAGAGAAAAAATGTACCACTCATTTTGGACCTCATCGCTAGGCTTAGATGCCGTTGGTATCTTATTCAATAATTTATTGAAGCGAGATTTGAAGTCCTTAATAGGTTCTTTCGATTTAGCTTTCAAGTTGGAGAGATCATTGATTAGGGTAGCTGTAGATCTATCATCTTCAAATTTAGTTAAAAATTGATCTTGAAAAGCATCCCAACTGTTAATAGGACCTGATGGTAACGAAAAGTACCATAATCCTGCTGCTTCCTGTAAAGTATATGGGAATAATCTTACAACTATGTCTTCTACCACTACTTCATTCAAGTTAATGGGCAACAAGAAATTATTTATATGTTCCTCAGCTAATAGGCCATTACCAAGATTGAATTTGGGCAACCATTTCTCTGGGTGTGCTGGTAATTGATGTAAAGGTCCTGCCATCCTAAAAACCCCTGGGTTTGTCCATGGCCTTGGAGGATTCTGTGCCATTACTAGTATGTGGGTAGGGAAAGTTGTAGCAGTGGTTGAAGGTGATTGGGTAGAGGAATATGTAGCTCCTATACCTGTGTGAATCACAATCTAGAGTGGCGAGGTGGATGATTGATCTTGTGAGGGTATAGATGGAATGAATGAACATGATGATAGAACCTTGTTGTGAGATTCAAATGGTGTTTTCTTAGCTTTCTTATGACTCGGCAGAGGAAATTCGAACAAAGGAATTATGAACTTTTTTCTATGTGCTCTAGTTAACCATTGACATGGGGTGAACTGAGAGGTAGAACTATCCTGGGATAACTCAAATTCCTCTTGAGATAGCAAAATTCCCTGTTTATGAATCAAATATTGCACTTTAGGGGCTTCAGTAAAAGAATAATGATCTGGCTTGTTTAGGATTTTAGCAACAGGTTGTATGATTTTATGTGCAACTTCTTGCTTAGGACTAGGGGATTTGGAAGACTTCTGAGAAGTTGGAGGTGATGGTGAGGGAGTTTTGCTCTTAGAATGGCCCGTTAATTTAGATTTACTTGCCATTCATAGTCAGGCCCTCCTTCTAGCACCAAAATATTGAAGCCTTGAAAATCGTTGCTTCAACATGGCGAAAAACCACCTACTTTAGACCTTGGTTGGTAGCTCCTTTTTCGTTTCGAATAGTGGCTCCGACTGGGGATAATGGGACCAGTTTCCAAATCTATTTAACGATTGTGCTAATGGGGTAATATATTATGTTTTGAAGTAATGTCTGAGCTAAAAGTAATCTAATCTAAGCTAACAATCACATGCATTTTATCCTAATTTAAACACTATCTAATTATAAATATACCTGGGATTAAATTGATGTATGCGATCTACAATAATATCTGAAAGTAATCGATAATAAAGATCATTCAGTTACGATAAGAAGAGAATCCATTTTAACAATAATCATTTTGTATAAAAGTTAGACGAAACGATTGTGAAAGATATATCACATAAGGCATTATTCATATATTCAACATAAAATATAGATCATCATTATACAAAAGTGAAATAATGGCAATCAAAATTCAAACTTTCGTACATAAACAATTCAAAAAGAAATCATTGCTTAATACATAGGTAAAAAAGATTACGAGATAAAAGTACCATTTATAATACGTTCTACTCATCTGTTTCAACAATATTGATCTATCTTCAGTCCATTCAACACCATCTAAGAGTATAAAAGTGCAATTTCAGTAGAAGATGCCAAATCAGATAAAAATAAATCATGTTCCATTAATTTCATTAGAACTTCCTCAAAGGGACAGAAGTGCATGTTTTGAAGACTGTTTCTGATAAAATTTCTGGACCCCTCTCTAAAAGCATGAGAGGGGTTTAAATACTTAAACTATAAAACTAAAAATAGATTATTACAAAAATAGTTGAGGAGGTTTAAACGACCTGCCTCAAATTGTGCAAAAATAAAATCAAAATAGAAATAAACATGGTGACTAACTATCCTGCATTTGATCCTTCAGATCACAAATATCCATCATGGGCTTGAGTTGTGTTAGTTGCCTGACTTCACCTTTCAACTGTGCAGCGAATACATCATCAATCAGTGCTGGCGCCATTTTCTCTGTAGAAGTGGTTAGGCATCGTAGGGTCATCCATTGGCTATGAGGTTTTACCAAGTGTTGCCAATATGCTTCCCAGTTTAACTTGGCTGTTTGCCTTATCACTTCTACTTTTTCTTTTGTTTCCTGTTTCCATTGTAGTTCAAGCTGTTTCGAATTAGGAAGGAAACTTGGAATGGATTCTGCCACAAGGTTAGCACTATGTAAATTTTCATTGATATTTTCTATGACACTGTTTGCTGCTGCTGTCGCGCCTGCTATTTCCTTTTCTGCTTCTTTAAGCTGAGAATCCCAGCTCGCAAATAGGATTTCTTTATGCGATTCTTCTAGTTTAGGCAAGTCAATTTTTCTCCCATCTTCTGTATTTTGCTAGGCGATGAAATTGGAGACCTTTTTAAAGATCTCATTATATTCAAGTCTCATCTCCAAGACTTGACTTGTCAATTTGTCACTTATTTCACAATAAGATTTCCATTGTGAAATCTTCTGGCACAATAATTCTTTCTGGTGCACCAACTAGGAGTTAAGAGCGAGTGCTTTGGTAACAAACTGATCAATTTTTGGATCATCTTTGTGTAGATCAGTTATTGCCTATATTTGTGCTTCCTTCTCGGAAGCCAGTTCGATGTTCTATCTACATCTACTCGAATTCCTGTTGTAGCTTAGCTAACTGTATCTCTGCTTGCTGGTCACATTTTGCTTGTTGTAATTGTTGCTCAAGCAATGTTATTTTATCTTCCTTTTCTCTAAGCAACAGTTTTACTTTTGTTTCTTTGTCTATGGTCATTGTAGCGTAAGCACCCGCAAACTATGAGATTCTAGTAAGATTGGCGGATAGGTCAACGGGTGAGTCTTTCCAGAGAACATCCATTGGTTCATTTTCAGGGGTAGTAGCAGTTGTAGAGTCCAATTTCCTTTTCTTTCTTTGTCTTTTCACCACAGCCTTATGTATTTCAATTCTCAAAACTATTTTGGAGGTGCGGGTAACAGCGATGTGTTCTGCCTCTTGTGTATTTGCAGTCTCTTCCACTGTAATTTCTTGAGTTGTTTTCTATTGTGGAGTTTGCAACTCTGGCACTTGTTCCTCTGTGTTGAGACTTTTATTAAAATTATCCCACTCTTCCTCTAAATCAATTACCAAGTGTTTTATTGGCTGTGCAGAGGTGGCAGGGATTTCAGCCTGCTTGCTGACTGAAGTTTCTTCAGCTATCTTCTGTGTAGATTGGGATGTATCCTTTACTGACTCCATGCTTATGCTTTTACCATTTTGTGATGGCTGTTGTGATTCCATGGTATATTTCTCTTGGGATTCTACGCCAAAATTGGTCTTAGAATTTTATTTGGAGTCACCTTCTATAGTCACACTGGGAGTAGGCTCCCTTATTGGTTCAATCAATAATTGGTCAAATGGGACCTTTTCTAACCTCCTTTCTCTGTACCTGTAAATTTTTTGCAGATCTTCACAGTAAAAAAGTAATTGTGCCATATGTTTCACTTCTGTGAAGGTGTTTTTATGCAAAAATATGTCATCAAAGGCATCTTCCTCATTACTGAATATTTTTATTTTCACCAAAGTGGTGAAATTTTCAACAGTGCCGAACGGGTCATATTGCCTTCCAGGGAATTTAGGTAATCGTAGAGATAGCATGTTCTCTGATTCTCTAAATGCATCCCTTAGGTCGTGTAACACAAATTCTCCACACTATAAAGGTAACGTAGGCCAGAAGGTCTTCTTTGATTCCTTTAATGTCTTGCTCATCCCTCCCTCACTAACTATTTGGTACGCTATCTCTCTAGCCATGAATTTGTCTGGAACATAGTATGGGAGCACATGGGGGGAGGTGATGCTGCCAAAAACCCTGATATATGTAAATGTTTCCTCCCCAAACCATCTGGCCACTGGGAGGATGTCTACTTCATCTTCTTGGGAAAACCTGGGGGCATCTCGATTATAAAGCCGCTTGTGAATAGGGAGCATAAATCAATGACAAATCTCGAAAAAATGTGGTTGGACATTGGATTCCCACATGTCCTCGTGGTATATGTGAATGTGAAGTGGATTTCAAATAGTCCATTTCCATCCCATGATAGAGAATTTTGAACTAAAACAAATTGCATCCATTACATAGGCACTCATAAAAAATGGAGGGTAAATCCTCGAAGCAACACTTCTTTTCCTTCTATACTCAATAATTGTTTTTGCTAAATTGTGAGACAAAATTTGTGCCCAATTCATTACATTTGCATTAACTTTTTCATCTATTAACGACAACCACTCCGGGGAGAACTTAGTACTATCGGGTCTGCCAAATAGTCTACATATCATGGTCGCTGCAAAACTATGAGGGGGACAAATAGACGAAGTAGTGTACATACCATTTTTGTTTTTCTTGATTTTTTCTTCATTATTTTACCAGGTCTAGGTGTAGTCTGCTGGGTCATCGTTCTCTTTGGCAAACTTCTCAATGAAATGCCTATTGTAGATGGCTTGTGGATCTAATAGGTGGTACATGAGCCGTAGGTTGTCTGGGGTAAAAGATCCCATAACCTCTTGGTTTCTTGTCTTGAACTCTCTATCTGAGATGTTGGCTTCATCAATAACCAATTTAACCATGTCAGTATAAGGGATTATCTTCGGGCGCGTGGCTATGCTGTGCAAAAATGAGCATGCCATCTCTAACATGGAAGCGTTTGAGGAATTACATCTGTCAACTGCAATCTTCATTTCCAGAATCCTTGGTTGCTCCTCCTCCAGTATATTATACATGGCCTCCCATGTAGAGGTTCCTCCCTCTCTGTTGCATGTAGTATCCGTAAAGAGAGGAGTCATTTCTGACTTCTCAAAGACGACTGCCTTTCCTTTCTTCACCATTGTTCTCAACGATTTAATCTGCAGGTTTTTTTTCGGATACACAAAGATGAACGTAAAATGAAATAATACAGATAATTTGTAAAGGTGATAAACGAAGTTTTATTCGGATGCATGTAAGAAGATATTATATCATGCTAAATGGATTTTCACACAAAAATGCAATTATCTCTTACTAAATGGCCACTAATGTTTCGTCAACCCTTATCTTTAATGCTCATAAATGTTTGCATCGTAAAACAGGAAGAAAGCTTCTAGGGTGGCAAGACTTTGAACTGCGATGATAGCATTTGTGCGATTTGCAAAGCAATATCACAGATTGGAATATCGTATTATGCCTTTTCGCCTTTCTTACCTCCTGCTGTGTTTTTGCGAGATGCGAGCCACTCGTTTAATCATTTCAAAACGTAGCCACTTTCCAGGTTTATCTTATGTAAAAGACCCTTTTGAATGAGTGTCGAACCTAAAACATTTGCTTATGATATATTTAAGGAGTGGGTCCAGGTCTTGATCGCATTTCGCAATATCGGCTGGTGGTAAGTATACGATGATCGTTTGAATGTCTGAAATGTGATGCAATAAAGGTTATAATGCCATCACAATTTCATATCTCACATGTTTTGCAATAACCTTTTTAAAGCGGGTCCTTTATGAATGGTGACATGCACTGTGAGACTAAGCCTAAAAAAGCTTAAGGACTTAGTTTATGTCAGATTTGTGATAGTTTTGAGCATAGAGTCCTTATTTAATCATTTTAATTGATTTTGGAGGGTTAGAAAGGTCTTTTGGTGGGTTTAATCATGCTATATGTGGGAAGGTAAGCATTTAGTAGTTTTCTAAGAAAAGGGGGTTTGATTGTTATCTTTGCTTTATTCCAAAAACTAAACCTAAATGCTAAGTTTTATTTTTTGGATAGATTTTTTAAAGGGTCCCCATTTATTAATGTAATATTGGATACCATTATAAATAAATGGGGGTTTGTTGAATAACACAACACAACACTAGTTGATCAAGATAGGCTTCCTAAATTCTGTTTTAAATGGGTCATGTTGGAATTTTTGCTGCAACTTTTCTAATGTGAGGTTCCAAATTATAAAACTTGGACCATAGTGAGGGAAATCCCACTAATTCTTTGTTCCAATTTTTGGATATTGGGTCGTGAAATTTTAAGAAATATGATCAAAGGAAGTTGGGCTTCCTAAATGAATCTTTAAATAAGTCATGTTATAATTTATTTTCTAACTTTTCTTTTGGGAGGTTCCAGAGGCTGAAACTTAGAACATAGTGATAAGAAATCTCGTTGATCATTTTTTCCATCTTTCATATCACGGGTCACGATATTTTAGGAGATATGATTAGAAGAAGTCAAGCTTCCTCCTAAAATCATGCATCAAACAAGCCATGTTGGAATTTTTGCTATAACTTTTCATTTGGGACATTGAAAATATGGAAACTTGGACCATAATAAGGGAAAATCCTATCGACCTACTCAATCAGTGTTCAAAACATGGAATGATATGATTTAGGAGATATTCCCTAAGGAAGTTTTTGTTGGAAATACATTGGGGGGGGGGTGAATCAATATTTCTTTCAATTGTTATATTATGCCAGTTAATATCTTATCACAAGTTAAACTAGAACATAAGAATTAGATCAGGAATTTTTTTTTATTAATGAAGATAGTGAGGAATCTAATCATGTTTTACAAAGGCATCTCCAACCTCAACAACAAAATCTCTAACTTCTTCAAGTCTCCAACCTTGAACGAGGACTCCAATCCTTAAACACAAGTCTAGGCACCAACCTAGTCTCAATGAGGATACCAATCCTCTTAGGCTCCAAACTATATAAGAAACTCAAATATACTTCAAAATATTTACCGAAATATTGCTTAAAGATGTCATTAGGTGGCTTCAAACATGCTCCAAAAAGGTACTCCAAAGTCTGTTCCAATTTTGTATCAGGTCTACCTCAAGAAGGGCCTCAAAGGTCTACTCAAAAGTATCTTTAAGTTTGCACCAAAAATTCTGCTTGAAATCTCTTCAAGTATGCACAAAAAGTGTCTCCACGTTTTCTCCAAGAAGTTTGCACCAAATTTCTTCAAATCTGCTAAAAAAGGCCTTCAAA
This sequence comes from Pinus taeda, assembly GCA_000404065.3. Taxonomy (NCBI): domain Eukaryota; kingdom Viridiplantae; phylum Streptophyta; class Pinopsida; order Pinales; family Pinaceae; genus Pinus; species Pinus taeda. Next base: position 108,030 of record APFE030555333.1, on the reverse strand, counting down.
ATCAACTCAATAAGGTCTACAATATCCCTTCCAAATGATCACTCCAGAAAAATTTCCAATATCACACTTTAAGGATCAAGCTAGACTTCATAAGTGTCTTCAAATCTGGGTTAAAACAAAGGTAGTATATGTCCAAAGTATGTTCTCAAATTAAGGTTGATTATGCTCCTAGTCATAGGTAAAAAATATTCCATAGGGAGACAAGTTATGCGCATGTTATAACCTTGAATTTCCATAGATCTAAAGTCTACTCCTTTATAGGGTCCATGTCTACACTTTGTTATAGGACAAAATTCTGCCTCACAATCTAAGTTCTAATCCTAGTTGTAGGCCTAAATTCCCACAATACGATTCATATATCCAAAGTTGACTTCAGGGCCGAGGTCTATTGCTACCACTGGGCAAAGTTTGTTGTATCCAAGAGGCCAAATTAGAGGTATAAGGAGGCCAAAAGATAGAGCCACAAAGAGATCCAAAATACTTCAATAAAGGGATGAAATTAACTCCAAGATCATATCCAAGGCACATTAATCACCCTTAGCCAAAGACAAAACAATAAACACCAATTTAGCCCCTTCAAAATGCTCCCAAGTTCATGAAATATGAAACTTCTTCACTCTTCTATAGGCTGAATTCTTCTTGATCTTGCTTCACCAAGATGATTTGGTCGAATTGGGAAGAGCATGGACTTAATTTATATTAATTCAATCATACATTGAACCAACATGTTTGTTGGGGAAAGGGCCGACTTCTCCTTAAGTAGGCCAACTTGACAAAGGTCAAAACAAAAAAGATAATTTCTCCTCAATGGAGAGGAGTTGGGATGTATGTGAATACTTTTTGAAAGGGGATTAAGGTCCACTTTAAGTCTATGTAATTCTTATCTTCATCAAACCATCCTTTGATATCAATAAAAAATCATTCTTCCAATAGTTTCTATATTAGTTTGTATGCAGTATGTTTGAAGAAATGCTTAAATGGTTTAATGGTTTATTGCATATGAATTGTTTAATGAAATTCCCTAATGAAAATGTTTTTTTTATGGATGGGAATATTATTTTTGTATGCTAGCATTTTTTTATGACAGTATTGTTGTAGCTGATCTATGCCTATTTGCATGCAAAGCATTTGAAGAAATGTGTTAAAGGTGTTTAATTACAATTTGCATACAAACTATTTGATAAAAAACTTCAAGGCCATAAATCAAAAGTTGCATGATTGAGTGGTATATTTCAATTAGTATGTTACAAGTGGAATGCAAAACACTGTTTCTTATTTCATTTCATACAAAATGTTTGAATGTCTACAAGAAAAAGACTACTTAATTGGTTATATACAAAGTATTTGAATAAAGGTTTACATGTAAAGTGTTTGATAAAATGTATGAGAGATTAAAATCAAGTTTTTGCAAGTGTGGTTAGGAAAAATTTAGTAGTGACATCTAACAAAATGATATCAAATTTTATTCAAACTAATAAAATAAAAATAAAAAATTTGGATACCTCATAACCTCTGTGAGTCATTGAGAGAACTAGGTATGTGACACTTATATCCAATCAAAATTAATATTTTTTGTTTCCAATTCCATACTTTATTTTTAATTTATCCTTTCTAAAACATAAATAAATAAATAAATTCTCTCTCACTTAATGAAGGGTTTAACAAAAAAATGGGTATCTCAAAAAATCATACAATCAAAAAATTATAAAACCTACGTGTGCACTTTAGGGATGTTTCCTCTTCAGAGAGATATTTCTATTTTTTCATTTTACATAAATAAGAGAAAGAAATATGTTTTTTTGTAAGTAAGTGATTCTAAATCATATTAACTAAACAAAATATACATCATGTATAGCCATGAGGTCCATCTCTGCCTTAGTATGAGGAAACCAGAGAGAAAGATCAGAAGATCTCTTTCACTGAAAGGGGAAACCATAGCATACAATTTCTAGAGTTTATAAAAAATGTGTAGCCATTCGAGTTACAAAGGAGGGTTGAGCCTCGCAACACCTGGAAAATTGTCAGAGGGTAGGTAACAAAGGCGAATCATAGTAATACTGGGAGCTTCTTAGTCTCAAAATTGGCACCATTAGGTCGAACAAGAAGGGTGCTACCACATTGGTGTTTACTAATCCAAACCAAGACCATTATGAAAGCCATCAACCAAAATTAAGGAGAAGAAATGGACCTTATCCTACTCAAGTCATCAAAACATTGTGTGTGCCACTTTCAAGCCATACCCACGCCGAGATGGAGCCTCCATGTACCTAGGTGCTACCACGACCTTGCACAATGCTGGTTGCTTCCAGGAGCTCCTCCAGAGTGAAACACCCATATGGGTTGGGTCGAGGGGGAGAGGGAGGGGGAGCATATTTCACTGACAGGGGGAAGGGGAGCATAGGGAAGTAGAGGAGCTTTGTGAGACGGGGGAGGGGACAAACTAGTAGGAGGGGAGTGCAAGGGAGGCTCAACAGGGGAATGGATGTTGAGTGGATAGTCAGTTTATAGGTCTCTGGCCAATCATTTCAATGAGGAGGGAAAGTAGCTAGAGAGCTCAGAGAGGTCCATAATCCTATTGCTAGCCTTGGATTTGACTTCTTCCTCGTCCTTCAGATGTCAGGCCAGGAGGTTATGGAGAGCCCAAAGGGATGAACGTCCCCAATAGGTATCCTCTTCTACCATGGGAATACTATGGTTGAATAGAGTGGCTATGGAGGTGTTATCCAAGGTGGTTAGGGGTCATCCATGAACTCAACCCCGACCTAGGCAATGACCTATCCCTCTGTCGCTACTCATGATTGTGTTCTAGGAGATGGGAGGCACAAAGTTAAGGTCAGAAGGAGCAACATGGAGTGTGGGGGCAAGTAATCAGAGGAGGAATAACTAAGAGGCTAGGTAGAAACCTAATAAAATGTTGTAATTGACAAGGTGGTCTTCACAATCCAAGGAGAGGGGACAAGTGGAGTAATGAGAACGAGTTTTTGCCATGTTTTGAAGGACACCATCCACATGCTTGATGTCATAAATCTACTCGGGAGATCACCCTATGGTCACCCGGATCCGAGGGAAGAGAAAAAATATGTTGGGAACACAAAGTTGTATGAAAAAAACCATCCAAATATTACAATTTGTAGTTTTCAAAAATAAAAAATAAAAATAAAATTTTAAAATCAAAAGAAAAAAATTAAAATAATAGAGCACTACTACATTCTATGTCGTTCATTCTCATGTATATATTAAAAATTATATGTTTAACATTGAGATAGGCGTTAGGAACAAAAGTCATTTGTGTAATATTTTGGAAATTTGCAAAGACAAGCATTTTTTAACTGGAATGAGAAAGTTTGGAGAATCGGTAACTTCGATAAATCAACTACCACTATTACACTATGTACAACTATTTCATAAATTCCACAAACGGGTCAACTATAACATGTCTATAAAGACTAGAGAAATGAATTGTTCACCAATCTATAAAGACTAGAGAAATGAATTGTTCACCAAACCACTTGAGCTATGATCCTTTGACACAAGGACAAGCATTTAATTAAATGTAAATTTGACACATTAAATGACATGAATTTTTTTTGGAAACATTATCATGAGGGGGGTAGTGTATGTAAACCTCCCTAGACTTTAATAGTCAAATTGTTGTGCAGAAGCAAATCCCTTGTCGTACAAACAAGGGGGTTTCATATACCAATTGGTGTCTGGGTTAGTTGTAAAATTAAAATTAGATTATTATTATTATTATTAAAATGACAATACAATTCTCTACAATTTATTTTCTATTGCACATCAAATTCCATAACATGTATATGAATTTCCAGGGGTATATAGATATGTGTGTGTGTGTGTACACGCACACACACACACACACACACACACACATATCTATGCAGTTGTCTATAATGCGACTTTTTGGAAGCCTTTCCGGTGGGTTTTTCCTGTCAAAATCCGGCAGCAATTTATTGGAATCGCAAGTTTGATAGCTAGTTTCTTCACAATCAAAGCGTCCCAGGGGTTTTTCAGGTGCTGAATCCAAATGTGCAGTTAAAAAACCATTTTAACTACAAAAAATCAAGATTTAACCTCAATTTCTTCCGCTGGATTCCGTCACCAGAATCTCCAAAAAGTTGCATTATAGACAACTCCTATATCTATAGATATATGTATGTGTGTGTGTGTGTGTGTACACACACACACACACACACACACACATATATAGATATGGAATTTCATTACTACTTTTCTCAAAAAAATTGGGATAAGTATTCATAAATTCCATAAGACATGGATTTTTTAAAATTTTGATGCAACCCTCATGGAGAATACTAATTATCGATCATTTTTCTTGATATTTCTTAAATTTTATTATTATACCTCATTTTTGTCTTTGGCCGTATATTAATTTGTCTTTGACCAAACATTTATGCTGCTTATCCATAGTTTAACATTGAGAATTCAATTTTTATTATTTAAATTTATTTATTTGTAAGGTGATTGGTTGAGGTCTTATTATGGGTTTTTTTGGTAACTTCCTTTTTTCTATTAGTTCTATTTTTTTGTTTTTTGTTTTATTTCTTCTTATTCAAGTTTATTTATTTATTTATTTTTTTTTAATTTGTAATTTTTTTTTTTTTTTTAATTTCAATTATAGTTTTTTGAAAAAAAAAAATTGTAAGCTTAGTAGAACCTTTCTTCTCATTATCATTCAAAAGATAAGTAGGTTACATACATGTGTTGAATGGTTAGGTGGTCTCAACCTCCGTAAGGGAAACCAGGTTTGTTGGCCACCTAACAACATGATAAGCCATAAAAAAACAAAATAGAATAAGTCTATCCATCCATGCTAAAACTGTCTAATTGTCCTTAAATTTCCTAATATCTATATATCTTTAAACATAGTGAAAGTACTGAAAAGATCAAAACTATTGCATACACTAATAAGTAAGACAGAGGTGATACGTGAGCCTACTCGTCATCTGTTGAGTCAACTAGAACCGGATCCTATTTTTTTTGAAAAATTCTAAAAAGGAAAAAATAATTAAAAAAATCCAATTATATTTTTTAATATTTAGTTTATTATTTTTAGTTTGACTTATATCTTTTTTTAATCTAGGTTTTTTTTCAATTCCAATTCCATTTAATCAATTTTTTTTTTTTTTACTTGTTAACTTTTAATTTGACTTTTTTTTTTCCCTTCACCTTTCTATAATTTCAACAACCATAAAATAAAACTTTCATTAATAAATATAATTAAAATTGTAGAGAAAACAATTAGTTTTTATAATCTTGTTGAGCATTTCTTTCCTAATTTTATTAAGAAAGTTTTATTGATATATAATTACTAATTTTTAGGATCTTGTGAGCATTTATTTCCTAACTTTGTTGAATTTGTTTTATTTACACAATTTTTATAATTTTTGCCTCCAAGGTATATCAAGAATTCAAGAAATTGATCTTATTACAAGAAATTGAATTCGAGAATTCAATAAATTTATCTTCTTGAATTCAAGAATTCAAGAAGATTTTGTTTTTTGTTTTAGTGTGTTAATGTCTGCATGTATCTGTCCTCACATGTTAAAGAATTTGAAACTCTTTTGAAACTCCAGTGGAGGTGGACACTTAGTTGGCGGAAAATCCAATTCAATGTACTAGAGCTCTTCATTTCATTTTAGGGGATTCAAATTCTACGACGCAAGGTTGGGGTATGGTATCCAAACTAATTCTACCAGTGCACAACAGTGAGAGTATTACTAGGATCCAACTTTGCAGTTTTAGATTCCACTTCAAGTCGCTGCAAAACTAGAGATTGCTCAACATTTATTAGGAGGTTAGTCTTTAATTTCTCATACGTTTCAATTGGTTTGTTAAAGTTATTTTAGATTTTTTCCTTGAACCAAACAGAAAAGATTGGTCTCAATTACCATGCAAAAATTTAATGTGTGAATTTTGTTAAAGCTATTTTATCTACTGCAACTTTATTCCTAGTTTTATTCAAAATGAATGTGTCAAATTGCAGCTAATTTTATATTAAATCACAAATCATAGACAAATGTATAATATTTGGAAAATATTTTAAAAAAGTGATGATATATCTTTATATATATATATATATATATATATATATATATATATATATATATATATAATAATATATATTATATAATAATATATATTATACTAGATTTTTAAATTTTGACGATATGAATTGTTTAAGAATTAATTATTTATGATATCTATATTTTACTAGTAGTGATTTAATTTATATAATCGTCTAGTTATAATTTGTTGCTAAATTAATAGTAAAAAATTTTATTGGTATTATTTATAAATATTAATCAACTTGTCTTTTACAATTTTATTTAAAAATTAATTTTAATACTAAATCACAAATTATAGATCATCCCAACTCCATTATTAATCAACTTGTCTTTACAATTTAATTTAAAAATTAATATTTTAATATTAAATCACAAATTATAGATCATCCCAACTCCATTTTTCGTTGCAAAAGAAAACAATCATGTTTAAAACAAGATGTAATTTGAGAGATTACAATAAGAGTTTTGTTCCATATTCCCCCGCCTTAACTCTATATCAATCATGTACAATGGCCATGAACTTTATAGGAGGCAAATGGTTGTGCGAAACAAGTTTCTTGGAATTGATATTTCATTCAGTTGAAACTAAGTTTTTCCATATCAATTTGAACGAAACACTGCCAAAGATAGGAAGTTAAAAAGCTTCATTACAACCAATGAGGTAGGGTGCTCACCAAAAAGCACCATTTAAGCACAACATTTTCACTTTCTTTCTTATTTTTTTATGAAGGCTTTAATTGATCAACTCATAACTTTTTAGCAATTCAAACTCCAATTAGCTATATTTAAACTAAGCGACAGGAACTAGCTACTAAGTAGCACTTCTTACATTTCACAAAAAATAGGACAAATATTCATATATTCATCCCAAAGACATGGATTTTTCTAAATTTTAATGTAGCCCTTATGGACAATACTAATTATTAGTTATTTTTCTTGAATATTATTTTAATTTTTTTTATTATAAAATACCATAAACATGTCTTTTGTTAACATAGATTAAATAGTATGGTATGATAATTTGTTTAATTGATTAGGATTAGAGTGGCTCATTCAATTTGTTCATCCGATTGAAATTTCCCAAAGTGTCATTCTTAAATGTCCTGTGTCATTCCTTAGGTTTGGTTGTTATGCATTTGGAAAATCCCTCTCATGCTACATACATCCGAATCTGAGAAGATCAAGTATTAATACTCCTATAAAGACTCATCCCAATAGGGGCATTGCAAAAATGTTATATTTGCAGGGGCTTTCTGGTTTATTCACGCATCTTCCTTCTCTTCTAGGTGTGCCCAACACCTTCAAAACCTGAGTTTGGAGAGTGTGATCATGATGGTTGCAGAGGGTCAAGCTCCATATTTAGAGTTGGAATGTTGGAAGAAATCAATGGAGAATTTGTTTAAAGTGTTAATGGGCATGGTTGAACTCTCAACCAAAAGGTTGGAGCTTGTGGAAAGTGAGAAGGAGGCGAGATTTAGCTTATTGGAAAAAAAATATGAATGGCCCCATACAAGAATGGATAGGAAGATCACCAATTTGGAGTCATAGTCATTCACGTGGAAGATGAATGTTAGTGGAAATGAGTTGTTTGTAGGTGATATGGGTTCCAAGAGTGGCAACGAAGATATTGGTACAGATGTCTAGATAGGGGAGACTACTTGTGTTATATCAAGAGATGGTTCGTCTCGTGAAAAAGAGGTGATCCAAGACTGCAACACTTAAGTTGGGTCTTCCATACCTATTTAATTCCCATGTTTGATTATGTATTGCAAGTATGTTAAACTCTTAGGGAAATTTTGTAGAAAACATGGAAGGTTCTAATGTAAAATCATAGTCTAGAAAGCCCGCATACGATTTTTTTTTTTTTTTTTTTGCTTTGGATATATAAAACATTGACACACTAGAAACCAGTGAAGCATATATATGGTTCTAGCCATGCATCCATATTTTCTAATAGAAAAACTATCTATTCTTTTAAAAAATAATAACATAGATTAAATAAAAATAAAATAAAATATAAAAATATACTTTTATTCAAAATAGTAATAAAAATTATTGATTATTGAATCTGATAACATAGAACATAAACTTGTGTAAAGTATATTTTGAAGTTTCAAATCTCCCTGATTTAGCCCATGAGCCATGTGTTGGGGTATATGTAGTTTTAGCTAGAGGTTATAGTAGTAGTGGTTGGAATCGACCTCGTGTCACGCAAGTATGAGCCCAACCTAGTTGTCAATTCCTCTAGTAAATAAAGAAAGAAGAATAAATAGAACATAAAAAAACATCTAAAGAAATAGATAACACAATAATATTCATGATCCAAGGTGATGGGTGGTGTCTAAAAACACTATTATAGCACTTAAACACATTGATTCATAGTGATCAAAACATCACAATGCATGATGATGAACAACAATGAGCTCCATATGTTTTAATCTAATTGATTCGATGCATAGGGTCCTTTATTTTTATAGTTGAAATCTAACCAACTTCTTGAATTGTTGAATATTCAATCCATAGATGAGCGTCGAAAGCTCCAACCATTTCTATAAAATTCACTATGTTTTGTTGGCTAGTTGAATATTCTAGGTCACTTATTTATCATCAACTGGTCAGATACCCAAGTTTAATTGATCATTCAATTGATTCCTCTAACCACTCAGACAACAGGCGCACTTGTTGACCACCTGATTGACTATCCACCAACCAGTTACTTAACCAACCCATCAATCACTCAATCAACTACTCTACTTGTCATTCACTCAATTGGTTGTTATTTATTAGTCAATACATTGACTAACCATCTCTAGAAGTGTTATAAACATTTTTGGGCACTGCAACCCCAATCATACATGTCAATAAACCAAGGGTTTCTAAGTCCCTAAAAGTGTTGCTTCACACCCTAAAGGAACAAGGTCAGCTGATTACATCATCTCCCAGAAGTTCTCCATGGAAAATTGCTCAAAACTGGACCATACAGAGTGCCTAGTGCAGAGAGTGCGATGCATCTGACCTGCTCAGTGTAAAAGGTGCGATGCATACTAGAAAGCCCTTCTATAGGGTGCGATGGGCGAGAGTAGACAAATGGCAGAGACAATTTGCAAGGTGGATGATCATGGAATCTTCCAGAAACTTCTCCTGTGACACTTGCCTCTCTGAATTTGCCCAGGGATGAGTAAGAGATCATCAATCTCCAAGTGGAATCAAGAACTATCAGAGAGAGGACACTACCCAGAAGCTGACTCACCCCCCTACAATCATCTATATATGGATCCCTCATCCTAGAGATCCAGAGGCTGGAATCTTGTATCTTGTAAGGAAGTGCTGTTGGTTTCCTAGCGCAATATCATAGTGTTGGGTGATCTAAGATTTTCATGAGGTGAAGAAGGGCTTTCATGCTGAGAGGATGATGCTGCGTCAGAACAATTGGTTGTAATCCTCTTTGCTATTCTTGATATTAATAAAGCTATTCAAGTTTTCCTCCACATTCTTGTATGTTTGATGATATATGCATCTGTGTGGTCAATACATATCTAGTCCTGTATTGTTTATGATTGTAGATCTATGTTCTTCGATAGTATTATGTTGCTTTGATTCCATAGGTGCTCTTTGAAGCTGGGTAGACAAAGAAGGAGCGGCGAAGATCTATCAGAAGGGAGAGGAACCAAGCGCAAGATTGAGGTTGGTGTCCTTTGTTCCTCTCTTATCTACTTCTCATAAAGGAAAGTGAAAGTGGTTTTAGTTTGTTTGTTTCTAAGATAGCTACCAGTCTTAGTGGGACTAGCAGCTCCGAGTGGACACTAGATTTCCTGATAACAAAATGGTGACTCCACTGGGGAGTCAATAGATTGTTTGCTTGTCTATATTTGTTTGTTTTATAAACTTACAGACGGAGCCTGAAGTCAAGCCAGCTAGCCTTCGAACTGCATTTGCTATGCAAGTGCAAAGTAGATCAATGCTGCTTCAGTCTGTCTCCGGGTTTTGTTTATAAACTGAACAATCGATTTGTAAACATTATAATTGCCTTGGTGGTGGCTCTAGTAACCTCATTAGATCAACCCCTGTGATTTATATTTACTGAACATCACTTGCTCGGCCTAAATCCCTGAACTAAGCTGCAAACTGTGACCAAGAACCAAGTTGAAGTCTCGTCCCTGGACCATTGCACCTTCTACTCTTGGGAATCTAGATGCATCGCACCTCTCGCGTGCAGTAGGTGTGCTGCATTGCACTTTCCCTGTGTTACAGGTGCGCTGATCAGACAAGACCTCTTCTGCTTCCATATTTTGGTTTTTTGTTCACTCTCTTTAGCTTTATTCAAGAGTTTTGCTGTCTGTGATCAGTACACCTCTATGGAAACCCGCTTCCTTTCCATCATTACGCCTCCATTGTGCAAAGAACTGTGAATGTTTTTGGGTATTATGTGCCATTTTTAGTTCTCTTTTACAAATAAGTAGCGTAATCGAACTGTCGTTTCTTGATTTGGAAGTGTCACAAGTGTCGTTTTCAATCATAGAAGAGAATCCTATTGTTCTGGATGGTTGATTATACTGTTACTCTTGTATTTGATTTGAATTAGTAGTTTTTCAAGTGTCTTTTCGATTCGAAATCGTAAAGTGTCGTCATTATCTTCCTTTTGTATTTTGAAGAAAAAATGTTAGTACTGTCGCTTTGAAAAGATAATTCAGATTTGTACTTAGCATTCTTTTTGTCATTCACACATTAAGAAGGCTAAAAACAAATACATGCATGTGAATTTGCATTTAGACTGCTTGTTGGTTTGATTTAGGATAGTGCATCTAGTGTGTGCTCTGTGCTCTATGTTGAAAGAATCTCATTTCTCTTTCCTTAGTAGCTAGGATTTTCATTGCAAAAAGAAGATTAAACGATTGTTAATCATCTTAGACTACATTTTAGGAATTATATATCTACAGCACGTGGTGAACCTGAAAGGAAAATTTCTTGAGCAAGATAAACTGTAAAATAAATTCAAAGAACATAAAAAAGCTTTGGAACCGAAGGCACAACATTTAGAAGTCTAGGCTAGAGACGTATTCCGGCCTCGTAAAGCCTGGTAACTATCGCTTTCATTGCTGGTTGGGTGATTCCTCCTCTTTGAGACGACAAGTGCCAGTACGGACTTGTGCTCCCACATACCATCGAGTATATATTGGGAGACCACAATAGGCTATATCCTTTATCCTTAAGAAGCCGTGTCTACCGCCCTATCGATCGCAATGCACTGAACACAGCATTCGGGAAGATTGACTGTCGTACCGTAAAAAGTATTCTACAGTTTTGTGATTGGTTTGGTAATCCCTTTGTCTAGATTTCCAAAGTAGTCTCTTCCGTTCCTTTTCAAACTCCTTAAAGGAAAAGGTCCATCTGAGCACTTGTCACTTCAGGCTCATTAAAAATAGAAGGCGACTAGAGTCATCTTTAGCTTTTTCTCGACTCTTAAAAATTGAAAAAGCAAGTTGTGTCAAAGTGTCTAAAATTAATTTAATACGAAATAAAATTTTTCCCTTTATTTTGAGTTGATCGATTAGTCCGCAATCGTGGAAGAAAGTCAATCAAAACCCCGTCGTTCAAGGAGATTAACAAGTCAACCGTCTTTGACTCCGGAAACGAAACCACTCCGACAAAGCGAACTCGTTTAACCGGGTCAAAGTCCCCTGGTTTGATTGGAACTTTTGTTCCAACATCCTCAGGGACTCTGGTTACTCCAACTATTTCTGGTATCCCTGCCTCTACAGAAGAAGTTCCGCAGCCACAAGAGGACATTAGAACTGATCCTAGTGTAGTGGTAAACACTTCTATTCCTGAACCAGCTTCATCTACAGCTGATTCGGAAGGTGTTATTCCCCCAACATCTGTCGCTGCGGAATCTATACCTTCTTCGGCACTAGAAATATATTACGGACCTGATGGTCTACCTCTTCCACCTAGATTGATTTCTATAGAAGAGATTGTGGAGGATCCCCCATCGAGTACTCCATTGCATTTCAGGGCTGGGATCACCCTATATCCTTCTTCAACAGAAGTTAATCTCTCTTCACCACAAGTTCTTGTAGAGTCGCAAGCTCCTGTAGAATCGCTAGGAAGTCTTTTGGATAGACTAGCTATGTCTGAACAACTGTCGACATCCAGGACTGTATCATCTGATACAGCAGTGGTAGAACTTCCTCTTGCTACTCCAACGATGTTCGTTGGTGTACCATCTGTCCCAACTAGCTCTCAACCGCTAGATGGAGTCCATCTAGGGACTATTTCGACAGTATGGTCTATTCCTGTTTGTTTGTCCCGAATGATATCTGGAATCTCTTATGTTGAGTCTCAACAAATCGATCCTTCGCTCCAGCATCAATTTGGGCAACCCGGTCCCCAAAGGCCAATCTTTCCTTTGAGTAGTGGAATGCCGCAGTATGGGGGGCAATATGCCCTTTCATTGTTCCCTTCGGGAGAACAACCATACGAGACTTCGCAACAGAGTTCGGGTTACACTGGGATTACATCCAGCGGTTGGGTGCCAATACTACCTCAACAACCAAGAGTTGTATACTCAATGCAACAAACTTTACCTGTGTGAAATATACCCACTACACCAGCTATTGTGGTGGTGTCACAAGTACAAGCGTTGCATGTTGTAATCCAACCTCAAGTTTCTCAGGTTGCAATACAATAGCCCCTTGTCTCTATGACACCACCACAATCATCGATTTGTGGCTCCTTAACCAAAATGACCTAGGCTCAGACAGGTACCATTACCCCTCATCTTGGTCAAACAACCAGTATTGGACAACAGCAAATGGCTTCACAACCATGGATGGTACAATACCAAAAACCGCAATTCCAACAAGCTTACCGAGGATCTGAGCAACAAATATTTGCAAGCAATGGGCAACCGTATATTCAAAATGGTCAACGTCAATCATATCATAATGGTTATGCCCATCAACCTTATCAAAGTTATCAACATCAAATGCATTATGCTGGTATGCAAAGACCAACTTCTTAGGCAATCCCATCTTATCCTGGGTATGCTTCGCCAAACCTGAATCAATAGTTGCCCTTTGTGGCGACTTTAGAGTTACGAGATCTAAATTGACTAACAAACGATCCAATTGCTTACGCCCCTTGGTGGCTAGCGATTCTGCATCAACTTCTGTCAGATATTCCTAAATTTAATGGAAATCCAGGTGAAGACCCGTCGAATCATGTGATGACTTTTCATCTATGGTGTTCATCCAACACTCTTAACGATGATTCAGTTAGGCTTCGCCTATTTTAGCAAACGTTGACTGGTCTGACAGCGAAATGGTATATCGAATTGCCTAGATCTTCATTTGATAACTTCAGCGCCCTAGCCACAACCTTTTTAACCCATTTTAAATTACCCATAAGGTACGAAACAGGAACAGAGCTTCTTACCAATTTCAAACAAACGAAGGCTACTCACATATATGATCATATTCATGAGTGGCAACGTCATCATAGAATGGTAAAAACATATGTTCCTGATTAGTTGTTAGCTGAATGGTTTATTAAGTCATTATTACCTTCTATTACGGAAGATTTGGAAAAATGAGGAGTCATCACTGAAGAGCAAATTATTGCTCGTAGGCAATATTTGGACTTGATCTATACTCAGTCTAGCACCCTCTACGATAAAATACATGATGCTCCTAGACCAAAATTCTCTGTTCCTCCTCCTCCTAAATCAAACAAAGACTCTCATGCCAGCGATGGTGTGATAGGTACGACTAGCACGAAAACCGTAAAGGCTACATCAAATAAAGCTCATACGGTTTCAAGTCAAAATGCAAATGAGGAACTTCTCACCTCGAAGGTAAATGCCGTGTCAACTGACAAAGGAAAAGAACCCAAGCAACCAGGAGGCAAGAAGAAAAAGAAAGGGAAAAAGAAGAAGCAGGATGAGTCATCTCCTGAAAAACCTTTTGCAAACCCTTCTGGGCAAAGGAAACTCCTTCGGGATGTCAGATATGCGATGAGGATCATCGAACAAGAGATTGTCCACATAAATTTGAAGTTAAGAAACTCTTTAAGAGTTCAAAAACCTCGGTAGTATTGACTGATCCATTTCCAAACCTAGGAACCAATCTTGTTGCTAGTAAAAATGCCTCCCGATCCCAAGTGCTTATGTTTTATGTTTCAAAGTAGCAAAACGATGCTCTGATATCAACAAGGAATAAATATTACGGGAATCCACAGATGTCGAACAACAAGGCTACTGATCAACCTAGTAGTTCGACAACAACTTCGACCGAAGTTGTGCCACTCATCATTCCTAAGCTAACGATAAATCCGCCAAAGGGAGTAGTACACAAATTGACATTTAATCCTTGTGCCAGAGCGGCACAGAATTATAATATAGTAGAGGAATTGGCCCAATCGTCGTCTGCTATGTCAACACTTGAGGTACTACAAAACTGCCCCTCCCAAAAGCAGGCTCTATTATCAGCAATAGGTGGGATTGACCCAGCGGACTCCAATCTTGTGGCCTTTATTCATAAAGGATATGAACCTCAGTTACCAACTCAACTCGCTTTCCTTATTCAAGTGAAAGCCCTCAACAAAACTGTTCATCAAACAATTATTGATGAGGGGGCATCTACCATGTATTATGTCAATGAGTTGCTGGAAAAATTTAGGCTCACCACCCTTGTCACGATCGTCAATGACATTAAAATCATTTGATGGATGATCATACGCTCCATACGGGATTTTAAGTAACTTGCAAGTTGAACTGGGGGGAAAAACAATAGAAATTGATGTTGAGGTTATCGATGGAAACCTAGATTACAACATCCTACTGGGAATGCCTTGGATTTATGCTATGGCTGCAGTTGTGTCAACATACTTTAGAAATATTGCATTTCCTTTTCAAGGAGGAATTACAATCGTTGATCAACAAACCTTCCTCCCCAATAGTTCACAAGTTACGGGAAGCATTCCAATGATCCATGGAAGCTCTCAATCGCTTCAAAATGTCAGAGTAGGCCTCCTAAAAGACCCTACATTGATGGGAACTTTTGCCCTACCACCTCCAAACAATCTGGCGGAAGTGGCCACAGTGGGAACCTGCAATACGATATCTTCTACATCTAAAAGATTCAGAAGATTCCTGAACATTTTGTCAGCATGGATCATGGCCATTTTAGAAATATTGTAGCAATCAATTTTCTTGGCCTCGGGGGAAAACCCAAATCAATGCTCATCGAGTGTTTGGATAGATAGGTCTAAGGAATATGGCACCTCTTCAGATCCTTGGTCGCATGTACATTTTACAGATGAAGGAATCATTCAGTAAATGATGATAGGAGAGGCAGCATGGGAAGATTACCACCATCGTTCCCATCTTCCGGATTACCACGAAGATTATTCCAGCAACCTTAATCATCCTTCAGTTTTTGATTTTCTATCAAATACTGTAAATACGGTGGATTCCGAGGATGGTTCTTATCTCATGTCGACCTCGTTAAAAAATGAAACAAGGAGTAATGAGGATAGTTCTTTTACTGTGTCAACCTCATTAAAAAATGAAACAACTCCATTTCCAAGTCAAGTCTTTCAAAGATCTTGGAGGTAAACCTTCATTCCAACCACCGCGTTGAATGCAATGAAGCTTGGGGGGCATGCACCTCGATTTGCATTATTATGTTGGGGGCATGCGAACTTATAACAAGCATAGTTTTTCGTTTCAATCTTGTGTAAACATGAAACCGAATCCGAGCAGTGTTACCACTGGGTTCAAGCTCATTAAAAAATAAACCCACCACGAGCAGTTTTTATGTGAAGTTCAAGCTCGTTAAAAATTAAACCTAAACAATGAGAAAATGTTTCACCCAAAGTTTAAGCTCATTAAAAAATGAATCAATCTCTGGTAAATAACCATTGTGAATGCATTATCATCAGCTTTTGAGCCTTGGTCGTGTTCTCATAATCACCTCCACTCTGTTTTAGCCGATCATACGCCTCCATTTGATTGTTTACCCTTTCGAGGAACAACTGTGATGAGTGATTCTGTTAGCCATCCTTGTGACACTGCCATGATTGGAAAATTCCAAACCTTACTTGGAATGAACTGCTACCCAGAAACATCACTCGTTCCTCAAAAAACAAGTCTCCTTTAAGCTCTTTTCATCTGACTCGTAAAATATGAAAAGATTGCCGAGAAATTGGCCTCTCTAGCTCGTTAAAGCTACCAAGAGTTTTATCCCTCCTCTAGATTTTAATCTTTTGGGACCTGAGGGATTATTACACAAAAAGATCGAGCACTTGTCTTGTTCGGCTCATTAAAACTATCAAAAATTCATCCCTTTCGTATTGCTTTATACTTTTTCGGACTTAAGGGATTATATGAAGAAAAAGGATCATTGGAGTTTCCTTTACGTCCCTTTCAGACTCTCTAAAATTGAAGGACCGAGTTATCTTTGTCATTAAACTCGTTAAAACCAATAGCGACAAACTTGTCCATGCAGACAAGAATGAGTTTCACTGTCACTAGGCTCGTTAAAACATAGCGACAGGTTTGCCCGAAGGGAAAATCATAGAATAAGCATATGTTATCCTCCACAAGCTTGATAAAAATAAAGAGGTGAGGTACTGGTCAGCAATGACTGGGGAAAATTGGGAAGAAAACTTGAAGAAACTTTATTAGTAGCAAAGTCGCTCTTGAACATGACACTTTCACTCCATTACCATGATTGAGTTGGGTTGGGTTATTCCATTCACGGGTCATATTACCATTGGTCCATCCTACCATCCATCATTGGGGTTAACGCTACCAATCCATTTCAATGTTGCTGATATGTTCAAGAGAAGTCGCTCAGAGAATTCACCAACCCATTTTGTGTCTCATCCGCTGCAATACATTCACACTCCATTCTTTCATGGCCGCCACCCTGAACCATGTATCATCAGATTTTTTTCACCTCCATAAAGTCATTTGCTCTGTTCCGCGTCGTAGAAGTGGGATTCATTAAGGCCCTCCTACGACGGGTCACCTCTTGTCGACATCAGCACATTATCCAAGAAGTCGACCTAAGGACAACCCTTTCAGTACTTTGAAGCTTGCATGCCTCAATGGCAAGTTTCTCACTTCCGGCGACAGGTTTACATCAATGGCCTTCGACCAAAAGATTTTACGTGGTGTTCGACACCAAGTCCCATTTTCACACCACGTGAATTGTACTATCATACCTTGAGGTTCATCATCATTATCGGTGATTCCTCTCGTGCCTGTTAACAGCTCACATTATTGGTTGGTAATCAGGCAATGTCTTTCTGTGTTCGACTTCAGAACATCTTTCACATGGATCGACATGTACTTCGGGTGAAGATTAAACAAGTTTGAAGACCCCGGATCTAGTTTCATCCATCCTTGCTGCGATATATTCAGGAAAATAAAGACATCAAATGTACATCATAACTACACAGATAATCATCCGAATCAAAGGATGATGGCTCTATCAGAATCATCAGTCTGCCACACAAATGGTTGCCTCTCCTATGTACATGAAATGAATTTATAAAACTGAGCATGGGGATGCCCACCTCAGCTAGATCATGAAAATATAGTGAAGATAATGTATTTTATTGTATCTTATTACAGGTCGCCTTCCAGTTCGAAAAACCTCGGATCCTCATGATAAAGCTTTTCACCCGACATCAAAAGATTTTCGACCTCATGCTTTAGGGGGCAACTGTTATAGACATATTTGGGCACTGCAACCCCAATCATATATGTCAATAAAACAATGGATTCTAAGTCCCTAAAAGTGTTGTTTCACACCCTAAAGGAACAAGGTCAGCTGATTACATCATCTCCCAGAAGTTCTCCATGAAAAACTACTCAGAACAGGTCAAAACTGGATCATCTCACTTGCTCCATGGCCAGGGAGCGATGCATCTCACCTTGTACACACGGGAAGTGCGATGAATACTGAAAAGTCCTTCTATAGGGTGCGATGAGCGAGAATAGACAAGTGGCAGAGACAGTTTTCTAAGTGGATGATCAAGGAATCTTCTAGAAACTTCTCATATGACACTTGCCTCTCAGAATTCGCCCAGGGATGAGTAAGAGATCAATGAAATCTCCAAGTGGAACCAAGAACTATTAGAGAGAGGACACTAATCAAAATCCTAGAAGCTGACTCACCCCCTGAAAACATCTATATATGGATCCCTCATCACAAAGATCCAGAGGTTACAGGCTGGAATCTTGTATTTTGTAAGGAAGTGTTGTTGGTTTCTTGGTGGAACATCATAGTGTTGGGTGATCTAAGCTTTTCATAAGGTGAAGAAGGGCTTTCATGCTGGGAGGATGACACTGGGTCAGATCAATGGGTTGTAATCCTCTTTGCTTTTCTTTCTATCAATAAAATTGTTCAAGCTTTCCTCCACATTATTGTATGTTTGATGATATATGCATTTGTGTGGTCAATATATATCTGGTCCTATATTGTTTATGATTGTAATCCATGTTCTTCGATAGCGTTATGTTGCTTTGACTTTATAGTTTCTCTGTAAAGCTGCGTAAGCAAGGAAGAAGCGGCAAAGATATGTCAGAAGGGAGAAGGAACAAGCAAGGGAACAAGCGCAAGACTGAGGTTGGTTATTCTTTGCTCTTATCTCATCTACTCATCATAAAGGAAAACAAAAGTAGTTTTAATCTGTTTGTTTCTAAGATATCTACCCATCTTAGTGGGACTTGCAGCTCCGAGTGGACACTAGATTTCTCGATAACAACCTCGCTTTGGCTTTGTCCTTTGATCTTCGGATTCGCAGATCCAAAGTCTCTCCTTCTTCTGTTTGAACTTTTGCTTGATTTTGATAGTGTATCGGTACTTTGTGCCAAGCAAGGAAATGTTCATGAACTCCATCTCTTCCTGGATGTGTCTATGTAGGCAGTCGCGGTACTTGAGTACCAAATGTAGCTCAGAGTCCTTGATACCCAACTGTGTGTGAAGGGTATGGAAGATGTTTGTGAACTCCGACACATCTCGATCCCTTCCCTGCCGCAACGTGGTCCACTTTATGTATTTGTCCTCATAGCTTTTGACAGGGTAGTACTGCCCCTTGATGGCATCCTGGAATGAATTCCAAGTGGGTGTGGCTGAAAATAGTGAGTTCGTACTTTCATTCTTCTGCTCGCAGTACGTTTCCCACCAGTCCTTGACGTGGGGGGCTACTTTAAGAAAAGTGAAAATAATCTTTTCCTGACTGGAGAAATCATGAACAGAAAAATACCCTTCTAGCAGATTTAACCATTTATCTACAACATCTACATCTATTTGACCCTCGAAGATGGGGATTTCAAAATTAAATTGTAGCATTTTTCACCTCAGAACAACTCGAATCTTACAACAACATACTCACTGTAACATCTAGCAACTTTGAAGTATACTTTTTAACAACCCTAGTATATGACTCAGATCATTTTGAAGGATCAGGCACGGATTAAAGATATCAGTCTCAGATCTTCTCGGACCACAAGCAAGCAAGGTTCTCCAAATAATTCGAATAAGGGGCACAGACCTTAGAGCCTCTGAAATTTGTTCTTTGGATCTAATAAGTAGCATAGGATTTGAACTTAGATCAGGTTTTAGAAGATATGGAGAATGAAGGTCATCTTCATTTGTTTACCCATCAATTTCCTTGGAGACCTTGCCACAGAGCTCGCAGGTAGTTCATGAATTGCTATTGGAGGCTCGCATAGAGAATAGGTCAGTATCATGTCACAGGGCATTCACTTTCTTCAAAGAGACAATGCCTCAGGTCTGCAAGCGTATCGATGCCATTTAGGAAAAGTTGTCCTTCTCTCGACAGCCACTACAAAAGGAGTTTGGCCCTTCTCATGTAGTCATATAAATGCTTCAAATTATTTTCCATGTAAGAGCCTCGGATCTCTACTGTGGCTTGGACTAGAACCTCACACCTTCGTAATGTTATAGAATAGAAATTCTGAGGTCTGAAACTGAAGGGTAATAGTACGCTTGTACAAATAATTTCGACTGTCCCTCCATATAAGTACCCTTCTCAAAGTCAAATTGATCTTGGCTTATAACTAGGCTATACTACTCTTGAATCCAACTTCGCTCTGATACCATGTTGAAATTTTATTGTTGCAATGACGAGAATAGTTTTTCACAATTGATAACTACTTCTATTGATGCAAATAGTTCATTCTTTATACTTTAATCAACAAGTAGCTATACATGAAAAATTTCAACCCTTAATTCTTCAACAAGAGCAGTAAATAAAGATCATAGTAGACAATAAAAAAGAGACAAGAGACACCAAGATTAGGCTCATTTCCAGGACAAAACCCACAAGGGGAAAACCTGAAATTATTTCCTTATGAGAGAGAGGTTTTTTCCATCAAAGTTATATCAAAATTGTTCCAACAAATCCAAAAATAGTCTTCAATGAAGTACCAATCAAATTCTGCCAATAGTAAGAGAGATAATCAACTTTTGTCCAATGAATGAGGTTTGCACAAAGATGCCAAAATTATGGTTTGAGATCCTTGTCACAAGAGGCCAAAAATAGTCCTGAAATGTCCACAGAAGCTCGGCCCAAATTTAGTGTCAAAAACCCTCGGTCAACCCAAGTCAACGTCTTGAAAAAGAATGAAATCACAGTCCCAAGAATCAACAAACTTTTCAGAGGTTTTCAGCTTTCAAAGAGATTAGGTTTGCAGTGGAATGAATGTGAATAAACCCAAGACAAACTTCAATGTAGATACCAAAAGAAAGTCATCACAACTGTAATAGTCCTCTTTTCATCCTTTGCATGTGTGGTATTACTTGTCTAATTGCAGATCGAATGCTTGATGAGTTGGTTGGCTGAAATGAGTGCCAAAGAGCTCATATATATAGGCGTCATGTGTGGGATAATTAGCCCTAATGGGGCCAACATGAAGAACCCTTTGGAGCCGAATTGTAGGTCTGTTTGGGCCAGCTTGTAGATGACACAAATTAATTTCTTCTTTATTTTTTTGCAATGAAAATAGCTACATTATTTTTCAATAGTTAGGATTTTTCACTATAACTTATTGTTTTGGATCTTTGAGACCGTGAAATTTTGAGGAGACGGAGGTGAGATCTTTGGGTACATGTGGTCAAAATTTCATACATTGATACGTTATACTTTCTGAGATATGCCATGTGGAAGTTCAAGTTCCTGGATGCTCCTAAAATCAGCATCAAACAGATCAGTTTTGTAATTTCGCTATGGCTTATTTTTAGGTTGTTTCGGACTACGAAATTGTAATGAGATGGAGGTGAGATCTATTGGTGCATGCAGTCAAAATTTCAGAATTTGGTTCGCTATACTTCTAGAGATATGCTTTGTGGAATTTAGTGTTTTTGTATGGTCCTAAAATCAATGTCAAACAAGTCACTTTGACGTTATTGCTATAACTTTGTTTTTGGGACTCTTTTCAGATTGTGAAATTTTCAAAGCCTTGAGAAGACATACAAAGGCCCCTATAATGTTCCAAATTGAAATTTACAGCAAATAACAGAGTCATGTACAAGGAAGCAACAACAATAAACAAATTCCAAACATGCACATCAAAATACACAAGAAATTGAGCCAAACAACTAAGCCATCTAATTAATATAGAAATTTCAATACATAAATGGCAAGGAATGATAGAACCTAGGCTTACTAATGCAAGCATGCAATACATAGGTGAAGATCTAAGCAAACTCCAATTGAAATGGCTCAATTAGTCCCAACCAATGTTGCAGGGGAGTGAGCCCCCCCCCCCCCCTCGATCTGGCTCCTAATCCGTGCTCTGGGCGGGAGCGACTCGGGAGTGGGTCAGGAGCACGGCGATTTCGGGAGTGCATTCCCTAAAAAAAATTACGCTCCCTACCATTTTCTAATCCGAACTAGGGAGCATCGATTCGGGAGCGATTTTTCCAACCTGGGAGCAGTCGGGTAGTGATCGCTCCCGACCGCTCCCGACGGTGGTGAGCGACACCCACAAGAGGGAAAAAAAAAAGTGACGGCCGACCAAGAAAAAAATTCCGCCAGCGACGAAAATAAAGGGAGGGAAGGAGGGAAGGGAAAGTAGGGGGGTAATATAAATAAACCCTCTCCCTCATATTCATTTCATTTTACATTTGAGAGAGTGAGAGTGAGAGAGAGAGAAAGAGAGAGCTAGGAGCAAGGAGAGGCATCCAAGGGGAGATTGGAGAGCTTGCAAGGGGAGATTGAAGGCCAAAAAGGTAGGCTCTACACTCTATTCTAGCAATTTTTTTTAAATGTTCATTCCTAAATAAATAAATAAATTTTTTTCTCTATTTCCCATTCCATTTTTTTGTAGATAAAAAACCTAAAATTTCAAACATCATGGTTATATTTCTTGGCATTTTCTTCTTCTTGGTTCATTTTTTGGATATTATGGTTGTTATATACATTTTTGGGCACTGCAACGCCAATCATAAATGTCCACAAACTGAGGGCTCCTAAGTCCCTAAAAGTGTTGCTTCACTACCTAAAGGAACAAGGTCGGCTGATTACATCATCTCCCAGAAGTTCTCCACTAAAAACTGCTCATAAATGGTCAAAACTGGACCATACCGAATACCTAGTGCAGAGGGTGTGATGCATATCACCTTCCCAGTGTAAAGGGTGAGATGCATACCAGATGGCCCCTCTGTAGGGTGCGATGGGCGAGAATGGACAAATGGTAGAGACAGTTTGCGAGGTGGAAGATCATAGAATCTTCCAGAAGCTTCCCCTCTGACACTT
>APFE030555333.1:0-74825 GCA_000404065.3 Pinus taeda | reverse complement strand
CCTCAAGCTTGAAAAAAATAAAGAGGTACTGGTCGGCAATGACTGGGGAAAAAGGAAAGAAAACTTGAAGAATTTTATTGGTATCAGGTCGCTCTTGAACATGACACTTTCACTCTGTCACCATGATTGAGTTGGGTTGGGTTATTCCATTCACCAGCCATATCACCATTGGTCCTCCATACCATCCATCTTTTGGGGTTAACACTACCAATCCATCTCACTGTCATTGACATGTTTAATAGAAGTCATTCAGAGAATTCACCATCCAGTTAATGCCTCATCCACTGCAATACCTTCACCCTCCATTGTTCATGACCGCCATTCCTGAACCTTGTATCATCATATCGTTTTCACCTCCATAAAATCATTTGCTATGTTTCACGTCGTAGATGTGGGATACATTAAGACCCTCCTATGATGGGTCACTTCTTGTCGACATCAGCTCATTATCAAAGAAGTTGACTTAGAAACAACCCTTTCAGTACTTTGAAGCTTGCATGCCTCAATGGCAAGTTTCTCACTTCCGGTGATAGGTTGACATCAATGGCCTTCTACCGAAAGATTTTGTGTGGTATTCGACATTGGATCATGTATTCACACCACGTGAATTGTATTGTAGTACCTTGAGGGTCATTATTATTATCGGTTATACCTCTCACATCTGTTAACAACTTACATCATTGGCTAGTAATCAGGTGATGTCTTTCCATGTTCGACTTCAGGACATCTTTTCACATGGATCGACTTGTACATCGGGCGAAGATTGAACGAGTTTGAAGACCCTGAATCTAGTTTCATCCATCCAAGTTGTGATATATTCAAGAATATAAAGACATCAAATGTATGCAGAAGCTACACAGATGATCATCCAAGCTAGGGATGATGACTCTACATATAAAGAATCACCAATCTACAACCACAGACGATTATCTATTCTACGTACATGAAAATGATTTATAAAGTTGAGCATGGGAATGCCTGCGTCAGCCAGATCATGAAAATAATATGATGATGATGTATTGTATTGTATCTTATACAGGTCACCTTACAGTTCGAATACCTCGGATCCTCATGATAAAGCATTTCACCTGACATCAAAATATTTACGACTTCATGCTTTAGGAGGACACTGTTATAGACATATTTGGGCACTGCAACCCCAATATTATATGTCGATAAACCAGGGGCTCTTTAACCCCTAAAAGTGTTGTTATATACCCTAAAGGATCATGGTCAACTAATTACATCATTCTCCAGAAATTCCACCTGAAAAATCACTCAAAACTGGCCAAAACTGGACCATACTGACTGCTCCACTTTCATGGTGAGATGCATACTAACTGCTACACTAGCCAAGTGTGATGCATACTGAAGAGGCCTTCTATGGGGTGCAATAAGTGAGAATGGACAAATTTCCGAGACAGTTTGCTAGGTGGATGCTCATGGAATCTTCTAGAAACTTCTCCCATGACAGTTGCCTCTCTGAATTCACCCAGGAACGAGTAAGAGATCCAAGAAATATCCAAATGGAACCAAAAACTATGAGTGGAATGACACTATTCAAAAACCCAGAGATGACTCACACCCTTGCAAACATCTATAATGGATCCCTCATCTGAGAGATCTAGGGGTTGGAATTTTGTAATTTGTAAGGAAGTGTTGATAGTTTGTGTTTGAGAAAAAGCATTGTATTGTTGGGTGACCTTGCTTTTCATGAGGTGAAGAGGGCTTTGATGCTGGGAGGATGATGCTGGATCAGACCGTTGGGTTGTAATTCTCCCTTCTACTTTAATAAAGTTCTTTGAGTTTCCTCCATACAATCGTGTACTTGTCAATCTTGTAATTTGTGAATGCAATTGTATGTTCAATGTATTTATGATTCTGCATTGTTTATGATATAATAGATCGAGATGCTTTGATGGTGTTTTGTTACTTTGTTTCTATAGATATTCTCTAGGTGGAACAAGTAGGAGAGGAGTTGCAAGCTTTATCAAGGGAGAGAGAAATCAAGCAAGGAGTCAAGCAAAAGATCCAGGTTGGTTCCTTTGCTTCTCCCTTATCTATCATAAATAGAGGAAATCACAAATTGCTTTGATTGTTTGTTTCTAGGATAGCTGCCAATCCTAGTGGGACTAGCAGATCGAAAAGACACTAGTTTTCCCAGAAACAGGGCCCATGGTACTTCCGAGTGTCTTGCACAAATGTCGAGGCATGCAGGGAAGCTCTTCACGAAGTATGACCCTAACAAGACAGTGAAGGTTGAAGATAACTTGGACAACTTTTACCTACATTTGCAAGCACTTGAGGTATGTTACAATGATGTTGCATGTAGACTTTTTCCATGTACCTTAGATGTTAGAGTAGGTGTATGGCATCACAGCCTTCCTCCAAACTCCATCTAGAATTGGAGGGGATTCAAAAAGATATTACTTAAAAAAATTGTTGAAGATAAGACCCCTACCATGTTACTAAAGGAGCTGAGTAATATTAAGATGTAGAAAAAGGAAAAAGCTAAATATTTCAATCAGAAGCTCAATCGTATCTTGAACAAATTTTTGGACTACACAAAATCTCATGACGCCATCACAATAGATTACTACACTTATACCTTGCCAAAAAATATTGCACAGTTTGTAAAGTGAAATGTAATACAAACATTGACAGAAAACTACGAATAGGTTATTGTCGTTGAGAAGGACTTGCATGCTATTGGAGTCATCTCATATGATGAATCAATAAAAGACTCCAAGGTCATGAGTAAGATATCTCAGACCTCCGTGAGCAAGGCTAATGAGAAAGAACCAAATGATCTTGAAAGCCTGACTCATCTCGCTAAGTCCCTGACCACTAAAATGGATAAACTCAAACAAAGGACAAGCGAGACTACCGTGAGTAGTAATCCCCCCCAGGTCTTGTTCAAAAGGGATTCAATTTCCAACAGCATCAGCGATTAGCTGACAAAGTTTGTGCAGAGTTCCAATGTTGTCCTAAATATTAAAAAAAATGGCACGGATTTGTATTGCACATTTCATAATGATAATCATTAAGAAAAGATGTATCCATAGTGTGTAACACACTCCTCCCACATCTACCCAAGTAACCAGCCAACCGAGGTAAACATGTGACGAGAGGCTACTATGATATGATTAACCTTTCTAGGTGACCTTAAGGAAATGGAATCAATTGAAACGCATCATACAGGCCTTCCGCATCAACTGTAGAACCCTTGAGAACCATCCCAACACTTCTGGTAAACAACCCCTGGGTCCCAATGAGGCTTTAGACCTCTTGACCTCCAGATTCTCCCATGCCATGGGCCTGACAGCTTCTAGGAGGCTTTGGTCACTCTCTTGCCAGGGTCCAGGAACTATTTTTCCTAGTGCTATGCCAATGTCCCGAGATTTGAGCCACTTTCTTAGGCCTAGAGCCCAGGTCACTGCCCAAAATTGAATGAAACCTTCAGAACATAGAGATAACAAGGAAACAATGATGCAAATGTAAATACTTCAACAAGCCCTTAACTAGACCCCTACTATCCATGACAAGCATTTCATAAAACATATCACAAATATGTAATCTATAGGTGTAAACAACATATTTAAGCATAGGGATTTCATACTTATATTAGAATTGCTATGAAGCATTGTCACCTTATATCATTTGTTGCATTATCATCTATTAGGTCATAGATACATTGTTTAGTCATTTACAAGTAAAAACATTATGAGATCCATACATAGCCACTATCATAAAACACATACATAACCAGCATAATAGCAATAGAAATACCAAGGAAATCACAACCATATGATTCAAATATAAATTGGTATAATACTCATAGAAAAACAAGGAGAAACTACCTCATATTGATGATGTAAAATCCAAACTCAGGATGGGACCACCACATTCCACCTGATAGAATGGATGAGCCAAATCTCTCTTCATCCATTCACCCTAATGTCATATTCCAAGCATGAATGTGGGACTCAAACCAAAAGAACCAACCATGGAATCCCAAGGCTAAAACACCTCACCCTCATCAATAGAAACTAGGCTTTACCATAATCCATACTGGACCACTAGGCCAACACAATGAACATGTAATAACAGGCTTTACCATGATCTCCACCTAATCACTAGTCCAAACAAGCATGGATACCACTGGATTTCTCCTCCTACACCATGAGGAATTTTCCTATCTCCTAGTCTCTCAAGCTTTACCGCAATCCACACCGGATCACTAAGACCTAAACTGAGATGCACTCTCCAGGATTTACCACATATCCCAACCCGAGATTACTAGGCCCAATGGAGAGAAATCTACCTCTTGGCTTTACCATGTATCCTTCCATTCACCGGCAAGGATTCCTAGGCCCACTGAGGCAAAAATATCATGGCTTTATCGCATCACACAATCTGGCTCAGGGGTTACTAGGCCAGTAACTTTACCATGACCCACATTCTGCTTCAGTGACCACTAGGCCATGTGCTCTATCATTCGAATATCCACCTCACTCAACTTCAAATCCATCAAATAATCCAGCTCAACTAAAACATGAGAACCCCATCAGACCATGGCTATCTGAAAATGGAAAGGCTAGGCTGAAAACACTGTCACACCTGGAAAAACCCATGCCATAAAAGCAAAAGAACCACATGCAATACCATGCATGCAAAATCTCTTAAGGAAAATACACATGTAAATTGATACCTGCAAAGAATACTATTGTAGCTGCTTGATCTTTCTCTTCCTTGCTTGATCTTTGGTTCCTCTTACCTTCTTTGCATTTCTTGATCTAATGCCAAAATGCTCCAAGAAAATTCAAAGTGTCCAAGAGGCAGAGAGAGAGAGAGAGAGAGAGAATAATGAGAGAGCTCCAAAAATGAACTAACAAAAGGTTACAAACTGATCCCCATAACCATTTTTATCAATTAGGTCTCTATTTTCTTCATTTTCCTCCTCACATGCAACCTGTGACCTTTCACCTTCCTTTTCTCCTAATTTCAATTATTTTCATAAATAAATGTGCCAAAATTTCCATTTTTCCTTACCAAAGCCTTAGCCATTTCCTTTTCCAATTTCCTTTAGCCATACTAAATCGATAAACACCCACACTAGGATGTTTTGACCAACATTTAGCTTGGAATAAGTGTTCCATTAACCGTGGTTATTATTTTTTTCCTTCATTAGCTTTTATTACATGGAATTTTCACCAGGGTCATTAGATAACTCTCCCCCTTGGGGGACATCGTCCTCGATGTTCAACCACACCAATACCTCAACAAAACTATTGAAAAACAATCATACTACCCAAGGAGCTTTATAACGTAGCTCAATGCAATATTTACAATGATCAACCTACTGAGAAGAAAACCAACATGACAACATAACAAGAATAATAACATAATGACATGACACCCATACCGCTTATTGGATATTTATAGCATAGCTCATGGAAGTATTTACATCCACATATATATGTACATATACCAAAACATTACCAAACATGTACCAAAACATATACCAAATACATATACCAAAATTGCTTTGCCTCAACTAGCGCACAATGAGGATACATATCCTGCATCTTATCTGCCATCTCCCATGTAGCTTCATCAGGCCCAAAGTGCTTCCACTGCACTTTAACCTACTCGATTGCTCAGTTCCGGAGCATGAACACCTTTTTTTTGCAATATACACTAAGGCTCCAGCTAGAATTCTACATTTGGTTCCACCTGCAATACAGACCAGTCAATCACATGATCAACATCTTTAACATACTTCTTAAGAAATGACACATGGAAAACATCATTTACTTTCACTGTCGGAGGCAGTGCAAGTCTACTAGTCCAATCCTCTCAACAATATTGAAGGGTCCACAAAACTGTGGTGCCAGCTTGGCACATGATCCAATTTGTAAGGAGTTATTCTTTGGTTTGATGTGCAAATACACCTATTCCCCAACCATGAACTCCTTGAACAACCTATTCCAATTTGCATAGCTCTCCTGCCTATCCTATGTTGCCTTTAGATTCTTCTTTATAATCTACATTTCTTGTTCCATGTCTGCCAAGATGTCCGGTTCAATCAACACCCTGTTAACTATATCGCTCCAACTAATGGGAGTATTGCAACTCCACCCATACAATGCCTCAAACAGACTCATCCTAAAATATTCCTAATACCCATTGTTGTAAGCAAACTCTACCACTGGAAGATACTCTTCCCACTTTCATTGTTGATGCATCACGTACATCCTCAACATGTCCTCCAATAACCTATTGACCCTCTTAGTATGTCCATATGTTTGCAGATGACAAGTTGTACTAGAGGCCAACTCTGTGCCCAAAACTGTGAAAAACTCCTTCCAAAACAAACTTTGCATCCCTGTCTAACACAATATTCTTTGGAACACCATGCAATTTTACCACATCTCCTATGAATACTTGTGCTAAATCACTAGCTGAGAATGTAGACTTCACTGGAATGAAGTGTGAAACCTTTGTCAACCTATTCACAAAAACCATGATGCAATCATGTTGTCTCACTGTCCTCGACAACCCTATGATAAAGTCCATGGAAATTACCTCCCATTTCCATTAAGGAATCGCAATCAGTTGTAGCAGTCCACTTGGATGCTTACACTTTGCCTTCAAATGTTGACAAACCAAACACCTAGCCACAACCCTGCTACATCCTTCTTCAGATTCAACCAATAATAAAATATATTCACTACAGTCAACATATTTTGGTATCCTGGATGACTTGAATATGGTTTCGCATCAAACTCCCTCAAGATCACTTTCTTGAGCTCACTATTGTCTAGCACATATATCCTGTCTCTGAATCTAGCCAATCTATATGTTGTAAGACAATAGTCCACATCCTCTACAGTTTCACTTGTACCTATACCTATAATACTACATGTACCTATACCTATACATGTACTTTGATGAAGCCTATGCATAATCACCATATACTTGAAATCCTACTGACCTACCTACAATATCCTATCATGAAAGTCTGTCGCATAGCAGATCATAGCTAGTAAGTGATTTACCTGTACATTCCTGCTAATAGCATCTGCCACCATGTTCTCCTTTCCTTTGATGTACCTAATCTTGAAGTCAAACTCACTAATCGTGGCCAACCATCTAGCCTGTCGGGTGTTCAAATTTGGTTGGTCAAACAAATATCTCAACCCAATGTGATCACTCATCAGCACGAACCTCCTGCCAAGAAGATAGTGCATCCACATCTTCAATGCATGTATGATCGTTGCTAACTCAAGATAATGTTTTGGGTAGTTTTGCTCGTGCTTGTTTAGTTTTAGTAACTCATAGCATACCACTTATCCATTATGCATAAGGACTCCACCAAATACTCTCTTGTAAGAATCTGTACATGCTACAAACTCCTTGCCTTAATCTACATTCTTTAACACTAGCCTCAACAACTACTTAAGCTGCTCAAAACTAGCCTCACACTCCTCGGTCCAATCAAACTTCTTAACTTTCCTCTGCAATTATGTAATAGGATAAGAAATCTTAGAGAAATTCCTGATGAACCTCTTGTAATAGCATGCCAACCCCATGAAAGATCTCACCTCTTCCACATTTCTAGGAGCTACCCACTCCATGATGGCCCTTATCTTTTTTGGATCTATTGCAATTCCCTCCTTGGAGACAATATGTCCCCAGTAATGTACCTCAGTCTGAAAGAAACTGCATTTGCTAAGCTTAGGATACAACTAATTCTCTCTCAACAACCTCAACATTGTCGCTAAATCCTCGACATGCTCTTCCTCATTTTTAGAATATATCAATATGTCATCAATGAACACAATAACAAACTTATCCAAATATGGATGTAACACATTATTCATCAAGCACATAAATGTAGCTAGAGCATTAGTCAAACCGAATGGAACTATGACAAACTCATAATTCCCATACCTAGTTCTAAATGCAGTCTTGTAGATGTCCTTGTCTTTGATGTGTACCTGATGGTATTAGGGTCTCAAGTCGATATTATAGAACATTTTTTCTCCCTTCAGCTGATCAAACAAATCACCAATCCTCAGTAATGGGTACCTATTCTTGATGGTCACTTTGTTCAACTGCCTGTAATCAATGCACAATTTGAGAGTACCATATTTCTTCTTCACAAACAATATTGGTGCACCCCAAGGTGATACACTTGGCCTAATGTATCCCTTGTCCAACATTTCCTTCAACTGCAACTTCAACTCAGGTGTGCAAGGTGCTTTTGATGTTGGATTTTCCCCTATCACTAACTCAATAGAGAATTCTACTTCCCTATGAGGTGGAAACTCTGAAATTTCCTTGGGAAACACATCCTGAAACTGTTGTAGAATTGGATGCTTGCTCAAAACATCTTCATCCTCAACTTCCTTACCTTTGTCACTATAAATATGTATGGGAAATACCACATACCCTTTCCTACGACTGTGCTTTTCCTGCATAACTGTC
Organism: Pinus taeda; assembly: GCA_000404065.3. Lineage (NCBI taxonomy): Eukaryota > Viridiplantae > Streptophyta > Pinopsida > Pinales > Pinaceae > Pinus > Pinus taeda. The sequence continues at coordinate 66,332 of APFE030555333.1, read as the reverse complement.
ACCATCCTAATTGACGTGGATTTCTTCTTTCTTTGCAAGACTCTTGGCTCCCCATTGTCATCCACACACTCAATTGCTTTGTCATAACAATCCACCTTGGTTATACGAAGATGCAACCAATCCATGCCCAACAACATAATGTATGATCCTAATGGTAATACATTCAAATGTGTTGTGGTAGTCATACTATTCAAATTAAATGCAGAAGATCTTACCCAATGATGAACACGCTTTTTTGTACCTGTAGCCAACTGCATTAACCAATATTTTGTATGCAATTCCTTAATAAAACCACACTTATCCACCAAATCAGGACTAACATAACTACAATTATATCCAGGGTCAATCAAAATATAAATAACTTGATCACAAATTTTACTGTCCATATCAACGATAGATTCTTGATGGTCTACATGTTTGTTATCCAATGATGCATAAATACGAGGAACGCTCTGACCAGTGTCCCCAACAGTCTATGCCTCATGCGCACTATATATCTGAGGCCTAGCACACTTATTTTGTGGAAAATATCTTTTAAGGTGCTCCTTACTGCATGTCCAACACTCTAACTGACCAATACCCTCACGTCTATGTTATTGTTGTGACCCATGTCCCTTTCTAGCTGCATTGAACCTCTTTTGTGGTGCCCCATTTTCTTTCTCGTATGCATTTTTAGGCCTTGCTATTTTTGGCTGACATTTACCTTTACCTTTGTCTTTTCCTTTACATCCTTGCTAGGATTCATTCTTACACTTTGATTGTTCATAGCAATTCTTCAATTTCCCAATAACTTCATCAAGTGAACAAGGTTCATCATACTTAATCTGATCTCTGAATGCTAATGGAAATCCACTGTCATATTTTTGAAATTTATCCTTCTCATCTTTAATATATGGTACATATCTCAATAGCTCCAAGAAATTAGTCGTGTACTCTTCATTTGTCATTGATCCCATCTTTAGCTCACATAGTTCTTTGTCCTTACTTTTGTAGTACCTTTCTGACAAGTACTTCTTCGTTCAAATCCTCTGGAATTCATGCCAAGTCAAGTCATATATCCTAATGTCTCTAACCCACTTCATATCTTCCCACCAGATGTTTTCTTTACCTCTAATACTGAAGATAGCTATGTTGGCTTTCATATTGTCTGTGTACTCATTCAACTCAAAGAATATCTTCATCCCAAGTATCCAAGCCTCTGCATCATGTGTCTTCTTCACATCTCCATAAAAAGTAGGTGGATTTTCTTTCTTAAACTCCTATGGAAAGTATCTCCTATCACTGCTCCTATAAGGATGATAACCATGATGATAATGATGCCTATCAGATCCAGAACTAGAATAATACTTGAATCCATCACCTCTCCTATCCGAAGTATCCAACAATATTCCATATCTAACTGTGTAATCTCTATCCAACCCATAGCCACCATGAGACATACTTCCATATGCCTCATTAGTTTATCCTCCTATCCATGGTTGATTCGAATTGGCCCTTGTTGCTGCAATTATGACAAACTTTGAAGAAGTATAACATTAACCTAAGCTTGTTTCTCTTGTGCATGTATGATTTTGTCATTCTATGCCTTACAACTCCTTATTTATTCCTTCAAGATTCTCAATGTGTCTTCCAAATCAGAAGAGTGCCCAACACCACGCTACTCATCTGATTCATAGGGAGAGTCTTTGTGGTCTACCATATTGCTAGTAATTTTCATCTCTTTCTTGCAAGGCATACTATGTGAACTAAACAAAATTACAAAAAAAACCAATGAACCTTAGCATAATTTGGGGAGGATAACTCATCTTCAAGATCATTGAATCAGTGTGATACATGTATAACATAATCATAACAGCATATAGACATATAATACATAAGCATATAACCATGAAACCATAATCTAGCTAGAGTTCAGGCATTAATGCATGACCATATAAACTACACATACCATGACCTTATGCATGAAAACAACAACCATGCAAATGTATACAGACAATATGCAAGCATAAACAACATGTATCCAATCATACACTCATGACGACATACTTCATAACAACAACATCCTCTTTCACATGGCAACATCACTACAACCATGACTAACACCATGCATATGCAACAAGAACATAGACCAAAATAATGATTAACACATGTGAAAATGAAATGAATGCATGACCAACACACCGCCCATCTATTTTGAGGCGTGAACCATGCTCTGATACCACTGTGTAACACCCTCCTCCCACATATACCCAAGTAACTAACCAACGGGACAAACATGTGGCGAGAGGCTATGATATGATTCAACCTCCTAGGTGAACTTAAGGAAATGGAATCGACGGAAACACATCATACAGACCTTCCAAATCAGCTACAGGACCCCTCAGAACCATCCCAACATTTTTGGTAACCAATCCCTAGGTCCCACTAAGGTTTTATACCTCTTGACCTTTGGACACTCCCATGCTATGAGCCTGACATTGTTCAGGAGGCTCTGGATGCTCTCATGCCAAGGCATGCCAGTGTCTAGGGACTATTTTTCCCAGTGATGTGCCAACTTCCTCGAGATTTGAGCCACTTTTTGAGGCTCAGAGCCCAGGTCACTGCCCAAAATTGAATGACTCCTTCATAACAAAGAGATAACAAGGAAACAATGATGCAAATGTAAATACTTGAACAAGCCCTTAATCCTACCCCTACTATCCATGATAGGAATTTCGTCAAACATATCACAAATATGTAATCTATAGGTGTAAGCAACATATTTAATCATAAGGATCTCATACTTATCTGAGAATCGATATGGAGCATTGTTCCCTTATATCATTTGTTGCATTATCATCTATTAGGTCATAGATACATTTTTCATTCATTTACAAGCAAAAACATGATGAAAACCATACATAGCCACTACCATAAAACACATACATAACTAGCATAATAGTAACATAAATACCAAGGAAATCACAACCATATCATCCACATATAAACCGGTATAATACTCATAGAAATACAAGGATAAATGACCTCATATCGATGATTGAAAATCCAAAATTAGGATGGGACTACCACGTTCCACTTGACCATAGAATGTTTGGGCCAAATCTCTCTTCATCCATTCACCCTTATGCCATATTCCAAGCATGAATGTGGGACTCAAACCAAAAGAACCAACTAGGGCATCCCGAGGCTAAACCACCTCACCCTCATCAATAGAAACTAGGCTTTACCATAATCCATCCTAGATCACTAGGCCAACATAATGAACATGCAATAACATGCTTTACCATGATCTCCACCCAATTACTAGGCCAAACAAGCATGGATACCACCAAATTTCTCCACCTACACCGTGGGGAATTTTTCTATCTCCTAGTCTCCCAGGCTTTACCACAATCCACACCAGATCACTAGGCCCTAAACCGAGAAGTCTCTAGGATTTCCTGCTTATGATCCAAATTGATCCAAGAACACTCTCTAATAATGAAAAACTTGAAAAATTCATGCCAAATACCAAAGAAAACCGCAAGAGAGAACCTTTCAGGATGAGGAAAAACACTATCGAGAGGCAAGAACACAAGAAACCAGTGAAAAAAATAGAGTATCAGAGACGGAACAGGTGAATGCACAGTAACCATCAGATCTAGCTGATCAACGGTCCAAATCTGATCGGCAGTCACAATTAGCATAGAGAATCAGCGGGGATCAGTGCGGACCACATAACACCTGTGACGGTGATTGGCGGAGTTAGTTTGGGCCGTCGATTAAGCGTGCAGATCGACAGCTCATATCACATCGCAAGATCACTATCGAAGATTGCAGGAGCGCTTAAAAAGGCCCGGGGGTTATTGTGATGAGCGATTGCGATATCGCAATTAGGGAAACCATTATGTGTGATCCAATGAACCAGCCCCGACGGGTTTATCAGTAATATTTCATAAGATTTAAGATTTGCGGAAAAGCCAGTTTTAACGTATTTTCACAGTTTTCGGATATTAAACGAGATGCGAAGGATGAAGGCCAATGCGATAAGCTGGACCCAAAAGGGTTCCTTAAGGTCTCCTACTATTAAAACTGGTCTTGGTTCCTTTGTTGTATGTCCAAGATTGTTACATGCATAACATCTTACATGTTTCATATTCCTCCTATAGCAATCAGCAGCTTTGTGACCAAACATATTGCAAGAAAAACAATATCCATTAAAGTACCTGGAACGTGATGATCTTTCTTCTTGATGGTCTTGAACCATTCTTCTTCTGCATCTGGCTACAACATGTCCTAGATTATGACATACATAGCATTCAACATTGTTCATTGGAGGAGTAAAAGATTTTCTTTGAATATTTTCTTTCCTTGGTTGATGATTAGATTGACCTATCATCTCCTTCTGGAGCATTTCAGATTTTGCATTAGAGTTCCTTCTCTTACTTTGTGAACTAGATTCTCCTTCAACAGATTCATGAAAACCAAGACAAGTTTTAATAGGAGGAGACCTTTGACTACTAAGAATATCATCCAAGATCTTCGTACTATCTTGAAATCGTAAGAGCTTATCCTTTTCTTCTAATTTATCATTTAGAATATTTACCTCAACCTGAAGTTGCTCTTCCCTTTCACGATGCTGCTTCTTCATGTTTTCTTCAAATTTTCTTTCTTCTTCCAACTGATGTCTTATTTCAAGAACTTCGTTTTCTTGTTTTTCAAGAGCTTGGAGTAGTTCTTTATTCTGCTTCTTTGATTCTTCAAGATCTTCCTTTAGCGAGAGGATCGTAGCTTCAAGCCTTTCATAGTAACTGGATCTATCTCTGAGTTTCTTTATTGTTGTGCTTCTTTCATTTACTTCATTTCTTAATGATGTCACTTCATCCTACAACTTTTGACATTTTTCCTTGAATAGCTTCCTTAGCTTGTTTCCTTCCTCTAGTTGAGCTTTTAGTTTGGTAGATTCTTCTTTGAAGGCATATTCCCTTTTGTTCAATAGATCTTGTTGATCTCTAATTTTATCTGTGAGCCTTTTAAATTCTGCCTCTATTTGATATCTTTCTTGCTCACCCATAAGAGCACATTCAGTTGTTTCACTATCACTTTCATCATCTTCAAATGGATAGATAACAGGATCACATGAGGATAACAAATTCATACCTGATAGTTCTTGTTCATCTTCATTCTAAAGTGATTCTGAATCTGAAGTGCTTCTTTTTCATATTCCCTAATCGATACTCCCACTGTCATAGTTCTTCTGAGATGTCTTCTTCTTCTTAGGTGCTTTCTTCTTAAGCTTCTTTCCCATTGTTCCACGGATCTCCTTCAAGCGATCAAGCTTCTACCAAAGGACTTGCTCTGATGCCAATTGTTAGAAATAATACTGAGGAGGGGGGGGGTGTGAATCAGTATTATCAAGTCAATAAAACTTTTCATTTCCATACTTAGATACATATACGCTACTTCAATTAAGGGAACTCGCATGTATATGCAACTGTGTCTAATGCAACTAGCGTATATCCATAATACTTATGATTCAGTTAATCCATTAAATCTTGATCTTTAGTTAGTGCATCAAAACTTCATTAACCATATGTACAGTAAGCAGGTGCAGTAAAACAGAACATATCATCACACACAAGAAGCACACATGAACACCATGATATAAGGTGGAAACCCAATGTGGGTGAAAACCACCTGCTGCAAGTCATCTCTATCTTCTTTTAATAAGAAACTTCTTTTACAATAGTTCTGTACTGGTGCAGTTCTACCTGCAGAAGGCTACAACCTTCTCTTGTTCTCCAGACTCTCCTGGAACCCCCTTAGCTCTTGTACTAGCTGATCCACTTACTCGTACATAGGTGTCGACCTACAGAAGGCAAAAACCTTCTCTTTCTTCCTCCAGATATCACGTTTCATACATTTTCAGACTGGATACTCCTAAAGCACAACACTATAATCTGAAGGCCACATTTCATCCAATTTTCATACTGGACCCATCAATATCATTGAAGCACAAAACTAGCAGCATCAATTTCTGAATCAATGAAACACTGAAACCCTGTCAACAACACAGTCACCAGAACACAGAGTAGACAATAGAACTCTACAATAACAATTAGAACCAACTGCAACTTCAAGCATCATACTTCATTATGTATACGCTACTATAATGAATCAAACCTAAGTACATACGCGCTTTCGCCAAAGCCAACCCGTGTACAGATCTATACATATTCAATCATGACTTGCAGCTATTTCTAACTTAAGTTATACCGAGTTCAAAACATTACATGCGTCAGTATATAGATCTAGAATAATCATAATCAACCATATAGAGATAGTTCATTTCAAACCATTTGATCCTGATCTATCCTTAGATCTTGTTCTCCATCAACCGGTGAGATTCCTCCTTAGCTCAAATCAAGCAATGCATCATAAACCCATAACCTGCATACTGGATCTCATACTTCATCAGATATTCAAGACTTTCTCAATGCCCTTGCCTAATTATCTTCTTCTCCTTTGATAGTCTTAGGCCTTACTCAATACCATGGTCAAAAACCATAACAAATCAATACCATGGACCCAATACTAGGGTTCAACTCTTTTGGATGCAATACCACAGACCAAAACCATAGGATCAAAAACTGTCAGACTAATACCATGAACCAACCATAATATTCCCATGTGCATGCGCTTTTCTCTACATGAAAGTGCGTGAACTTTTCTCTGCTTGAAAGTGCGTGAACTTTTCTCTGCATGAAAGGAACATTTTTTCTGCATGAGAGTGCATGAACTTTTATCTGCATGAAAGGAACTTTTCTCTGCATGAAAGTGCGTGAACTTTTCTCTGCATGAAAGGAACTTTTCTCTTCATGAAAGTTCATGAACTTTTCTCTCCATGAAAGGAACTTTTCTCTGCATGAAAGTGCGTGAACTTTTCTCTATATGAAAGGAACTTTTCTCTGCATGAAAGTGCGTGAACTTTTCTCTGCATGAAAGGAACTTTTCTCTGCATGAAATTTCATGAACTTTTCTCTACATGAAAGGAACTTTTCTCTACATGAAAGTGTGTGAACTTTCCTCTGCATGAAAGTGCATGAACTTTTCTCTGCATGAAAGAAACTTTTCTCTGCATGAAAGTGCGTACACTTTTCTCTGCATGAAAGTGCATGAAATTTTCTCTGCGTGAAAGTCCATGAACCAAAAAATAACTTTGCTGCACTATAATTTGTCATCTGTGTGATTTGTCATCAAGGACAACACTTGTCTCATAATGCCAACAATCTCCCCCTTTGGACTTGATGGCAAAGCTAACTTGTCATACTGATAACTGTCATCTGATTCCTTTCAGTTTTCTGGCATCCCGTGCATTCAGTCACATCTGATATCTCTTGTGTAGATTCATCTAGTTATAAATAAGTGAGATGTTCTTCTACAAGTGGGTCTCCATCAAGTACAACACATGCATCATAATGCCAACAATCTCCCCCTTTGGACTTGATGGCAACAACACCAAATCACTCTCCCCCTTTGACATCAAGGGCAAAGGGTAGACCAAGATAATCTCTTTCCTTGATAATCATTCTGCTGACAATACTCCCCCTGAGTACCTACTGAAATCTCTGAATGAGCTCCCCCTTTGTATATGCCAAGGTGTACCAATCTGTCCATGCTCCTTTTGAGTACATGCTGAAAACTTTGTTCAGCTGAAGAGTGTTGTTCATGCTCCCCCTGACTGTAAGCAATGTCTGCAAAAAAAATGTTCTACAAGAAGAACATGACTCTATCATAAATGTTCTTCCTATCACCAAAGACTCATACATACATCCATATCTTAACCAAGTGAGGATATACAAATATTGACTCATCCACCCAACCAAGTGGGCTTACACCAAAAATTTACTCATTATAAACAAGTACATTACATCATTCATCCCAGGCATAGTGGGGAAACCAAAATAGGCCATTACATGACCTTGATAATCAAAAGACATATATGACATAGAGATGAAATATCTAAAGCATCATATATGCACCATCTAAGAATCAATCCACAAATATGATCTGAACATCAACTATGTAACCCCAAGAATCATATGAGATTTTATCATGGACAACTCATAACCATATCATAGCAGGATGTATCATTTAGCCATATAATCATCATCACCAATGAATACTAACCATAATGCCAACAATGCATTATTAAATGCATATGCTCCCCCTGAATCTATGCCAACAATCAGATCTGATCATTCATATATCAGCATGAAGTATCAAGGCATCATCATCAACAAGTTAGAATCAAAACACTTCTAAACGTCTTATCAGTACATTTCCACACATCATTAGTGGATTGTAACCATTATCAAACAAAGAAAATAATGGACTGAATCATATCAGACCCTTTTTCTGAGCCTGTCCCACTGCCTTTCTTCAAACTGACATATACGCCATTGTGCATTGTATAAATCGCGTATATATGCGACTTCCCTTTATGAAGCTTGCGTATGAGATTTAGGACACTGAATTTTTACATTTTCAGCTCCCCCTGAGTCTGTTATGTTTGTGTTGTGTTGTGTCTGAGTATACTGTGTTGTGCCACATCTTTCTGACTGTACTTCCTTCTTCTTCCATATCTTCAAGTGTGATGATGTTTTCTCCTTTTGGTATGGTGCCCGTACTTTGTTTCTGCATTCCTTTGTTGTATGTCCAAGCTTGTTACATGCATAACATCTTACATGTTTCATATTCCTCCTGTAGCAATCAGTAGCTTTGTGACAAAACATATTGCAAGAAAAACAATCTCCATTAAAGTACCTGGAACGTGATGATCTTTCTGCTTAATGGTCTTGAACCATTCTTCTTCTGCATCTGGTTGCAACATGTCCTAGATTATGACATATATAACATTCAACATTGTTCATTGGAGAAGTAAAAGATTTTCTTTGAAGAATTTCTTTCCTTGGTTGATGATGGGATTGACCTCTCATCTCCTTCTGGAGAATTTCAGATTTTGCATTAGAGTTCCCTGTCTTACTTTGTGAACTAGATTCTCCTTCATCAGATTCATGAAAACCAAGACCAATTTTAATAGCAAGAGACCTTTGACTACTAAGAATATCATCCAAGATCTTAGTACTATCTTGAAATCGTAAGAGCTTATCCTTTTCTTCTAATTTATCATTTTAGAATATTTACCTCAACCTGAAGTTGCTCTTCCCTTTCACGATGCTGCTTCTTCATGTTTTCTTCAACTTTTCTTTCTTCTTCCAACTGATATCTTATTTCAAGAACTTCATTTTATTGTTTTTCAAGAGCTTGGAGTAGTTCTTTATTCTACTTCTTTGATTCTTCAAGATATTCCTTTAGCGAGAGGATCGTAGCTTCAAGCCTTTCATAGTAACTGGATCTATCTCTGAGTTTCTTTATTGTTGTGCTTCTTTCATTTACTTCATTTCTTAATGATGTCACTTCATACTGCAACTTTTGACATTTTTCCTTGAATAGCTTCCTTAGCTTGTTTCCTTCGTCTAGTTGAGCTTTTAGTTTGGTAGATTCTTCTTTGAAGGCAAATTCCCTTTTGTTCAATAGATCTTGTTGATCTCTAATTTTGTCTGTGAGCCTTCTAAATTCGGCTTCTATTTTATATATTTCTTGCTCACTCATAAGATCACATTCAGTTGTTTCACTATCACTTTCATCATCTTCAAATGGATAGATAACAGGATCACATGAGGATAACAAATTCATACCTGATAGTTCTTGTTCATCTTCATTCTGAAGTGATTCTGAATCTGAAGTGCTTTTTTTGCATATTCCCCAATCGATACTCCCACTATCATAGTTCTTCTAAGATGTCTTCTTCTTCTTAGGTGCTTTCTTCTTAAGCTTCTTTCCCATTGTTCCACGGATCTCCTTCAAGCGATCAAGCTTCTACCAAAGGACCTGCTCTGATACCAATTGTTGGAAATAATACTGAGAGGGGGGGGTGTGAATCAGTATTATCAAGTCAATAAAACTTTTCATTTCCATACTTAGATACATATACGCTACTTCAATTAAGGGAACCTGCATGTATACGCAACTGTGTCTAATGCAACTAGCGTATATCCAGAATACTTATGATTCAGTTAATCCATTAAATTTTGATCTTTAGTTAGTGCGTCAGAACTTCATTAACCATATGTATAGTAATTAGGTGTAGTAAAATAGAACAGATCATCACACACAAGAAGCACACATGAACACCATGATATAAGGTGGAAACCCAATGTGGGTGAAAACCACCTGCTACAAGTTGTCTCTATCTTCTTTTAATAAGAAACTTCTTTTAGAATAGTTCTGTACTGGTGCAGTCTTATACCAGTATGCAAGCTTCTACCTGCAGAAGGCTACAACCTTCTCTTGTTCTCCAGACTCTCCTGGAACCCCCTTAGCTCTTGTACTAGCCGATCCACTTACTAGTACGTAGGTGCCAACCTATGAAAGGCAACAACCTTCTCTTCTTCCTCCAAGTACCACATTTCATACATTTTCAGACTGGATACTCCTGAAGCACAACACTATAATCTGAAGGCCACATTTCATCCAATTTTCATACTGGACCCATCAATATCATTGAAGCACAAAACTAGCATCATCAATTTCTGAATAAATGAAACACTGAAACCCTGTCAACAACACAGTCACCAGAACACAAAGTAGACAATAGAACTCTGCAATAACAATCAGACCCAACTGCAACTTCAAAGATCATACTTCATTATGTATACGCTACTACAATGAATCAAACCCACGTACATACGCGCTTTCGCCAAAGCTAACCCGCGTACAGATCTATACATATTCAATCATGACTTGCAGCTATTTCTAACTTAAGTTATACCCAGTTCAAAACATTACATGCGTTAGTATATAGATCTAGAATAATCATAATCAACCATATCGAGATAGTTCATTTCAAACCATTTGATCCCGATCTATCCTTAGATCTTGTTCTCCATCAACCGGTGAGATTCCTCCTTAGCTCAAATCAAGCAATGCATCATAAACCCATAACCTTCATACTAGATCTCATACTTCGTTAGATATCAAGACTTTCTCAATGCCCTTGCCTAATTATCTTCTTCTCCTTTTATAGTCTTAGGCCATACTCAATACCATGGTCCAAAACCATAACAAATCAATACCATGGACCCAATACTAGGGTTCAACTCTTTTGGATGCAATACCATGGACCAAACCATAGGATCAAAAACTGTTGGACTAATACCATGAACCAACCATAAGATTTCCCATGTGTGTGCGCTTTTCTCTGCATGAAAGTGCGTGAACTTTTCTCTGCATGAAAGTGTGTGAACTTTTCTCTGCATGAAAGTGCGTGAAGTTTTCTCTGCATGAAAGGAAATTTTTTCCTACATGAAAGTGCGTGAAATTTTCTCTGCATGAAAGGAACTTTTCTCTTCATGAAAGTGCGTGAACGTTTCTCTTCATGAAAGTGCATGAACTTTTCTCTCCATGAAAGGAACTTTTCTTTGCATGAAAGTGCGTGAACTTTTTTTTGTATGAAAGGAACTTTTCTCTGCATGGAAGTGCGTGAACTTTTCTTTGCATGAAAGTGCGTGAACTTTTCTCTGCATGAAAGTGTGTGAACTTTTCTCTGCGCGAAAGGAACGTTTATCTGCATGAAAGTGCGTAAACTTTTCTTTGCATGAAAGTGCATGAACTTTTCTCTGCGTGAAAGTCCATGAACCAGAAAATAACTTTGTTGCACTATAATTTGTCATCTGTGTGATTTGCCATCAAGGACAACACTTGTCTGATAATGCCAACAATATCCCCCTTTGGACTTGATGGCAAAGTAACTTGTCATACTGAGAACTGTCATCTGATTCCTTTGAGTTGTCTGGCATCCCATGCATTCATTCACATCTGATATCTCTTATGTAGATTCATCTAGTTATAAATAAGTGAGATGTTCTTCTACAAGTGGGTTGCCATCAAGTACAACACATGCATCATAATGCCAACAAATACATCTTTCAAAACGAAGCAAGGGATGTATAAATGGCTAGTTATGCCTTTTGGCTTAACTAATGCTCTTGCCACTTTCATGAGAGTTATGAATGATGTACTCGGGTCTTTTATTGATGATTTTGTAATTGTATATCTAGATGACATTCTTGTATTCAGTAAAACATGGGAAGAACATCTAAATCATGTAAAGCAGACTCTAGATGTATTGAAGCAAGAAAATCCCCATGTTAATTATCAAAATGTGAATTTGGTAAAACATCTTTGAATTATTTGGGTCATATTGTAGGGGGTAGTGAATTCAAGATAGATCCCTGTAAGGTTGCAATCATTGTAAACTGGCATAAACTCAAGTCTGCTACAGAAGGTAGAAGCTTCCTAGGAGCAACACAATATTGGAGAAAGTTTATTGCTAACTTTTCCTTAATTGCAGCTCCCTTACATCCTTTGACAGGATTGAACAAGGTGTTTCAGTGGGGAGGCAAACAGCAAAAAGCCTTTGTTACCTTGAAAGAAAAAATTAGTACAACACTAGTACTAGCATTGCCAAATTTGCAACAACCATTTGAGATTGAAATCGATGCCAGTGACTATACCATGGGAGAAGTGTTGATGCAACATGGTAAACCCATGTGCTACCATTCTGAGACTTTTAATTCTGTAGTAGTTAATTATCCTGCATATGATAAAGAATTGTATGCATTAGTCCAGAGTGTGAAGAAGTGGAAACATTACTTAATGGACAAAGAAACAATTATACATATTGATTATCAGCCACTTCAGTACTTGCACTCAAAAACTAAACTGCAGCAATCAAGATACTATAGGTGGATGGGTTTCCTACAGTAGTTTCATTTGGTCATCAGATATAAAAATGGCATACACAATAAAGGTGTAGATATGTTGCCCAGACCAACCATAAATGCATTTGCTATACTTGAGCATAACTCAGTAATGCATGAAAGCTACACTAAACAATATGCTCAAGTTATAGACTTTAAAGATGTATATGTAGCTTTAAGTAATGGAAAAAAGGTAGAAGAATTAGATTCTATGTTAAGGACCAACTCTTGTATCATTTGGGAAAACTATGCATTCTACAAATAGAAAGAGTTAACATAATTAGGGAGGCACATAATTCTCTGATATCATGTCATTTTGGTGTAAGTAAAATAATTGCTTAGCTGCAAAGATATTGCTATTGGCCATGGATGCATGAAACGATTTCTAGATATGTAAGAGGGTGTACCATGTGTGCTAAAATTAAGCCCAGCAATAGAAAACTAGGCTTGTACACTCCACTATCAGTCCCTTCCCGTCCTTGGGAAAGCGTTTCCATGGACTTTGTTGGGGGGTTTCCAAAATCTAGAAAAGGACATGACTATTTATATGTTATTGTGGACAGGTTCAGCAAAATGTGTATTCAATACCCTGTAATAAGTAGATTATAGCTGAACAAACAAAAAAATTGTTCTTTCAGCATGTCTGGGTGCATTTTGGGTTACCCACTTCCATAGTATCTGGTCGAGACTCCCAATTTGTTGGAAACTTTTGGTCAAGTATGTGGGAATTAATGACAACAGACTAAAGAAAATCATAGCCTTTCATCCACAAATAGATGGCCAAACAGGGATAGTCAACAGGACAGTGATCCAGCTACTTAGGGGTTATTGCAGCAAGCATCCCAAGCTTTTATGTGCAGCATGCTTACAACCATGTTAAACATTCTTGTACACAGATATCTCCTTTTGAGACTTGTTTTGGTTTTATACCAGGGTCTCCCTTAGGTTTTCTCTTTGAAAAAGACATAGGAGTTGTTGGACACAGTGATGTGGACAAAGCAACCAAGTTCATCAAACAGATCCAGGTAGTGCAGGAACAACTGGAAAAGAGCCAAGCCAAGTACAAGGAAAGGCATGATAAACACTGGGTGGATCATAGCTTCCAAGTTGGCGATCAAGTCTGGTTGTATATCAGCAAGGAAAAAATGCAAGGTGAAGGAAAGAAGCTGAAGCCAATAAGGTATGGGCCTTTTAAGGTACTTGAGAAAATTGGTGAGAATAATTTTCGCCTTGATCTGCTAGCATACATGAACATCTATTCAGTGGTAAATGCAGAAAATTTAAGACTGTTTGAACCTTCATTAATTGAAGATCCTGAAGAGCAAAGTCAATTGCCTTCCATTGATGATCTGTTGCCTGAATACCTTAATGAGTTGTAGGAAGATACAATTCTGGAAAGGAAGGTGAGGACTACGCGTAGAGGGGACATGGAGTACCTTAGAATTGGACTCAAAGGTTCAAAACCAAGTAGTGCCAAATGGATAGAGATTGGACAAGTGAGGCAACTGCAACCTCACTTAAGTGATGCTTGAAAACAAACTTTTGGTGGTTCAAAAGCCTTTTTCAGTGGGAAGGCGTGATCCAAATGGATCCAAGAACACTCTCTAGGTCTTGAAAAACTTGAAAAATTAATGCCAAAGACCAAAGAAAGCCGCAGGAGAAAACCTTTTAGAATGAGGAAAAACACTATCGGGAGGCAAGCACACGTGAAATCAATGAAAAAACATAGTATCAGAGGTGGAACAAGTGAATGCACATTAACCGTCAGATCTGGTCGATCAACAGTCTAGATCTGATCAGCAATCGGAATCAGCACAGACAATCAACGGGGATCGACGCAAAACACATAACGCCATTGATGGTGATTGGCAGAGTTCGTTTGGACCGTCGATCAAGCGCGCAGATCGACGGCCCATATTACATTGCAAGATTGCTATTGGAGATTGTAGGAGCGCTTACAATGGCCCTAGGGTTATTGCGATGAGCGATTTCAATATCACAATCGGCGAAACCATTATGTGTGATCCAATGAACTAGACCCAATGGGTTTATCAATAATATTTTATAAGATTTGAGATCTGCGGAAAAGCTAGTTTTAATGTATTTTCGCAGTTTTCGGTTATTAAACGAAATGCGAAGGACGAAGGTCGATGCGATAATCTGGACCCCAAAGGGTTCCTTAAGGCTATTATATATTGTTTCAAGTCCAGAGAAAATTCATTTCTAATGCATTTTCATGATTTTAACATATTTCAAAAATATTAAGGGGAGCTTTGGAGTAGGGCCATTGTGACATGCGATGGCGACTTACAAGCAGACCGGAGAGGAGAATATGGTGGATTTAAGGACTTTTGAAGTCCGAAATGAATAGTCATGAATGCATTTTCCTATGTAAAATAGAAAACAGTCGCATTTGGGAATACGAAGGATTTCAAGGGGCCAAGGAACTCTTACGTTGTGAATAGGTGGCCACCTCCCCTTCAGGCGTTATGCCATGATTATGTAACGCTGGAAGAGGGATTCAAGCGGACAAAGGCTTGGGAGATAGAAAGCCGAGAAGGAGAAGTGTAGCCCAGTTTGTCTTTAAATCCATAGATAGAGAGCAAATAGACAGGCAGTATTGCAGGCAAAGGCCGAGACAAAGTTAGGACAGAGACAAAGAGCATTGATGGAGTCTGCGTACTTAGAGAGGCTTGAGAGGTTCAAGCAAAGCTCTTGTTGTTGCATTTGTTGTGTATTGAGTCTCAAATTGAGCTCATACTGTTGTAAAAACTCTGCTTGAAGACATAATAGAGAAGCCACCCATTGAAGGCTGGACCAAGAGATGTAGCCCGAGGGTATTGGGTGAACTCCTCATTAAATTTGCTATGTTATGTGTTTTCTATTATGTTTTTCTTATTTCTTTGTTGTCTGTGTGTTTCGTAATCTTATCGATCCATTGCATAAGGTAACATAGACAAATCCATGCACATGAGTCTGTAATACCTTATTAATTGTCTTAGATCTTATTATCAGATCAACATATCCCAACCCAAGATTACTAGATCCAATGGAGAGAAATCCACCTCTTGGTTTTACCATATATCCTATCATTCACCGGTAAGGATTCCTACACCCATGAAGGAACCATAATCCTAGCTTTATCACAACCTACAGTATGGCTCAGGGTTTACTAGGCCAATGGCTTTACCATGATCCACAGTCTAGTTCAAAGACCACTAGGCCATGTGCTCTATCATTCAGAGATCCACCCCACTCAGCGTCAAATCCATCCAACAATCCAGCTCAACGAAAACATGAGAACCCCATAGCACCATGGTTATCTGAAAATGGAAAGGCTAGGCTGAAAACATTGTCACACCTCGAAAAGCCCATGCCATAATAGCAAAAGAACCACATGCAATACCATGCATACCAAATCTAGCTAGGAAAATACACATGCAAATTAATACCTGCAAAGAATATTTTTGTAGCTGCTTGATCCTGCTCTTCCTTGCTTAATCTCTACTTCCTCTTGCCTTCTTTGCCTTTCTTGATCTAATGCCAAAATTCTTCAAGAAAACTCTAAGTGTCCAAGAGTGAGAGAGAGAGAGAGAATAATGAGAAAGCTCCAAAACTAAACTGAAAAAAGGTTACAAATTGATGCTCAGAAGCCTTTTTATCAATTAGGCCTCTATTTTATTCATTTTCCTTCGTTTTCCTCCTCACATGCAACCTATGGGCTTTCACCTTCCTTTTCTCCTAATTTCCATTATTTTCATAAATTAATGTGCCAAAAATTCCATTTTGCCGTTCCAAAGCCTTATCTATTACCTTTGTCAATTTCCTTTAGCCATTCTAAATCGATGAACACACACACTAGGATGTTTTTCCCAACATTCAGCTTGTAATAAGTGTCCCATCAACCGTGGTTTTTATTTTTTCCTTTATTAACTTTTATTACATGGACTTTTCACCAGGGTTGTTACACAGTGGAACCAACTCATGAGAAGAATGGTTGCACATTTTGTTGACTCAGTCATGGTTGAGGAGAAGTATGAGCCTGATGAAAAGAAGGAAGAAGTTGATGGAGCTGATGAAGCTCCAAGCAATGGGCATGCAGTGAACATGTATCATTGTGTTCTCATAGTCCAAAAGAGTAATGTCGATAAGCAGCCTCCAACTGATGGTTCGACCCAGAAGCACAGCAACTGATACAACTTAAGAAGCCAAGGGCTTAACACCATGATTGAGGTTTTGAAACAAAAATTCAAAGAAAATCTATTAAGGTAACTCAATCCATCAGATAACTCAGCACAAAATACTAAAAGAAAGACCTGGAAATCAGTCTCGATGAAAAATGTTTCCAACAACAGTAAGGACAAAACCATCCCTCCATAAACCAGAAACCAAGCTCCACTCTCGGAAACCTCGGCCAATCTTCTCATTGTGCAACAATGGAAACAGGTAGCGGAAGAAAAAAGCAAAAGTGATAAGGAAAATGACCAAGCTAGACTGAGAGGCGTATTTGGAAAATTTGGTCAAGCCTCACAGCCAATGGATGACCCTGCAATGCCTAACCACTTCTGCCGAGAAAATGGAGGCAACACTGACCGATGATGCTTTCAATGGACATTTGAAAGCTGAAGTTGGCCAGCCTACACAGTTGAAGCCTATGATGGATATTTGTGATCTGAAGGATGAAATGCAACATAGTTATTCACCTTGTTTACTTTAATTTTGATTTTATTTTTGCATAAATTGAGGCAGTTCATTTAAACCGCCTCAACTATTTTTGTAATAATCTGTTTTTTAGTTTTTTAGTTTTAGTATTTAAACCCCTCTCATGCATTTAGAGAGGGGCCCAAAATTTTATCAGAAACTCTCTTCAAAACATGCACTTTTGTCCCTTTGAGAAAGTTTTGGTCAAATATATGGAACAAGATTTATTTTTATCTGATTTAGCATCTTCTACTGAAATTGCACTTTTGTACTGTTAGATGATGTTGAATGGATTGAAGATAGATCAATATTGCTGAAACACATGAGTAGGATGTATTATAAATGGTAATTTTATCTTGTAATCCTTTTTACTTATGTATTATGCAATCATTTCTTTCTAAATTATTTATATATGCAGTTCTGAATTTTGATTACCATTATTGCACTTTTGCATGATGATGATCTTTATTTTATGCTAAATATATGAAAAAATATTTATACGATATATTTCTCACAATCGTTTTGGCTAATTTTTTTATATGAAATGATTATTGTTAAAATGGATTCACTTCTAATCGTAATTTAATGATCTTTATTACCAATTTCATTTAGAAATTATTGTTATTCGCATATATCAAGTTTATCCCGGGTATATTATGATTAGATGGTTTTTTAAAATTATAAGTTAAATGCATTTGTGATTGATTAGTTTAGATTAGATTATTTTTAGCTTAAACATTACTCTAAAACATCACACATCACCCCATTTAGCACAAGCATTAAACAGATTGGGAAACTGGTCCCATTATCCCCAGTTGGAGCCACTACTCCAAATGGAAAAGGAGTTGCCAACCAAGGTCTAGACCGAGTGGTTTTCCCCCATGTTGAGGCAATGATTTTGAGGATTCAACATTTTGGCACTAGATGGAAGAGATGAACTGTGAATGGAAAGTAAATCCAAACTAACATGCCATTCTAAGAGTAGAACTCCCTCACCCTCACCTCCAATTTCTCGAAAGTCTTCTAAATCCCCTGATCCTAAGCGAGAAGTTGCACAGGATATTATACAACCCGTTGCTGAAAACCCAATTGATCCAGAGCATTCTTCTCTTACCAAAGCCCCTGAAGTTCAATCTTTGATTCACAAATTACAGGGGATTTCGCTATCACAAGAAGAAACTGAGATATCTCAGGATAGTGTTAATTCTCAGTTCACTCCATCTTGGCCGTTAACTAGAGCATAGAGTAAAAAGTTCAACATACCTTTGTTCAAATTTCCTCTTCCAAGCCGGAAGAAAGCTAAGAAGACACCATCTGAGTCTCAAAACAAGTTTTTGTCATCATCATCATTCATCCAATCTATATCCTCACAAGATCAATCATCCATCCCACCACTCTAGATCGTGATTCACATAGGTACATGAGCTATATTTCCTCTACCCAATCATCTTCAAACCCTATTGCAATACCTCCCCCTACCCACATACCAACAATGGCACAGAATCCCCCCACAAAATCCTCCAAGGCCATGGAAAAACATAGGGGCTGTTAGGATGGTTGGTCCTTTACATCAATTACCAACACATCTAGAAAAATGGCTGCCCAAATTCAATCTCGATAATGGCCTATTGGCTGAGGAACATATAAATAATTTTATGTTGTCCATTAACTTGAATCAAGTAGAGCAGGAAGACGCAGTTGTAAGACTATTCCCATATACTTTGCAGGGAGTAGCATGGTAATTTTCGTTACCATCAAGTTCTATTAACAATTGGGATGCTTTTCAAGAGCAATTTTTAACAAAGTTTGGAGATGATAGATCTACAACTACCTTAATTAATGATCTCTCTAATTTGAAAGTTGAGCCAAGAGAACCCATCAAGGACTTCAAATCTCGCTTCAATAAACTATTGAATAAAATACCACCGCCATCTAAGCCTAGAAATGAGGTCCAAAATGAGTGGTACATCTCTGCTCTACCGTCAAACACAACTATCTTTGTTGATAGAGATGCCAAACAAACCTTGGCAGAAAATATGAAAGAGGTAATAGCTGTAGAAAAACGCATCTTAGCTGTCAAAAATAGAAATGCATTAGAAGAACGAAAATATAAGAAAGTGACCTTTAGAGATGACTCTAAGAAGAAACCACCGAAAGATCCTTTTGATCTTGAAGGGTTACAAAAAGTCCTCAAGACCATGTCTAATGAAATGGTTGATATTAAGAAACAGGTAGCAGAGAATTCCTCTTAAAAACCTTTTAGACCATTCAAAAGGAATTCCCCTGCTAATCCTAAGCCTCCAAATGCCATATCAAATGCCAAGTCAAATGAGGACGAAGTTTCACGTAGCTAAGAACAAATGGACTATGAGGAAGTAGTAGAGTTACAAGGGATGTGGGATTTTATACTTTCTAATAAAGAAACTCAAGAAGCCTTACCTGTCGTTACCTGAAGTAAAAATCCTGTCGAATTGTCACAAACAAATCCGAAATAAAAGGCTTCAATTCCACCCCTAGGGATAAAGCAATAGGTAAGAAATCTGTACCAAAATCCACTTAGACTACACCTACTCAATTCGATCCTTCTCCTTCATTTAAAACTTTGATAGTTTCTGATGAAATGGAATATAATATTATTGATGATATGAAGAACACTAGGGAAAACATTATATTTCATGAGCTTAGAAAATTGAAACATCAACAGAAGTTACTTTTGAAAGAACTTAAAGCAATACCTACTGCACCACTTCTTGCTATCATAATCTTGCAAGCTGCACAAGAAATGGGAAGACCCCCTAGTGCTTCTTTGAATAAGAGAGATCAAATTGATATAGCTTTAATTGGAGGAAGATCAAAATCCCACACTCTGCCATTTCTTCTTACTTTTGAAGTCTTTAACAAAAACTTAAATAACTGTTTGCTTGATTCCAGAGCTTCATCTAACATCTTTCCTAGAACAACTTGTGAGAAGTTGAATGTTCAACCTTAGAAATATGTTGTACAAATAGTTCAGTGAGATTGCTCTCAAGTTGAAGTCATCGGGGAACTTAATCAAGTAACCATGAGACTTTCATCAAACTCCAAAGCTTGCCAAGTCATCAACATACTTGTAGCTGACATTCCTGAATTCTATGGTTTAATCCTTAGTAGAGACTGGTCAGAAAAACTTCATGGTTATTTTGCAATTGATTGGTCTCACCAGTGGCTTCCCTATAGCAGTAAACCAAATCAAATAAGGGTTTATCTCAAGAAACATCAGAAGTTCATAGTGACAAAATTAGAAGGCGAAAATGAACCAGTCACGTATAGAAACAATATCATCGGAAATTATTTTGTGGAATCATTTCTAGGAAATTTCAATGCTCATACTTCACATTTCTTAGAAAACTCTGTTGTCTCTCAAATTGAAATTTTTTCTCAAACAAACACTTCTAAATGTGTAAATTTTGTAGATAAACCTATCGTTAAAACTTTATTTTGGAAATTATTTTTTGATGGATCTAAAACTAATGATGGAGTAGGAGGAGGTTGCATCTTAGTTAGCCCAGAGGGGGAGAAAAATATGCTAACATGCAGACTTGAATTTGATTGAACCAACAATACTGCTGAATATGAGGCACTAGTTCAAGGTCTGTATAATGTAATTGGCCTTAAGGTAAAATACCTCCAAGTATGCGGGGATACAAAAATTGTCATAAAACAAGTAAGAAACACTATACATTGTTTATCAGGACACTTGAAACATTACTAGTTGTTAGTTCAAGATTTGACTCTCCACTTTATTCTATTTAATATTTCCCCTATCCCAAGACTTCAAAATGATAGTGCTGATCTTCTAGCTAATGTCGCTTCCAAGCTTATCCCTCCAGAAGATTATAGCCCAGATCGATTCTCCATTGAATTAATTTTTAGGCCTTCCATCCCTGATAATATCACCAACTCGAGAGTATTTAATAACGATCCAGATATCATAAGCTTCCTAAACTCAAAAGGTTTGTACGACGACCAGATAGTTGATGAAGACCAACATGATAACCAACTTAAACAAGAAACAATCATTAATTCTATACAAAAGTCCGTAGTTAAGTTAGAATATTTATATGACCTTAAGGATAGATTTAAACGATTTACCAATTCAAAACTTCAGAGTTCAACTATGAGGTTTGAGTTGATCAATCTTGGGACTGATTTAAAACCTCAAACCATTAACTTAGGTCTAGGTCTTAGGTCAGATGAAAAATAAGCTTTTATAAGTTTGTTGAAAAGATATATCAAGATCTCAAGACATACGACACCTCTATTAACCAACACACTATTCCTATGGTATATGACGAAAGACCTATTCAGCAGAAATTGAGGAAAATCTATCCTAATTTAGAAAGTCAAATTAAATCTGAGTTGAATAAACTGCTAAAAGACAAAATTATTTTTCCTGTCAAACACACCCGATAGGTTTCCAATCTTGTCCCAGTCAAGAAAAATAACGACAATATTTGGATATGTATATATTTCCGCAACCTCAATAAAGCTTTCCAAAAGGCCAATTTCTCATTACCTCCTATGGAACAGATTTTGCAATGAGTAGCAGGTTCTGAACTAATGTCCTTCCTAGATGGATTCTCAGGTTATAATCAAATCTTAGTACATCTAGATGACCAGCTGAAAACTACATTCAGGACAAAGTGGGGCACTTATACTTATCAGAAGATGCCATTTGGATTGATCAACTGTGGTGCTACTTTCTAGAGAGCCATGGATATAGCCTTCAAAGGTTTGGTAAATAAGTTAGTAGTGATCTACTTAGATGATATAACAGTATACTCCAAAGGATACAGTAATCATATAAGGGACTCAAAACAAATATTTGAACAGTTCCAAAGGTATGTAATTTCTATGAACCCCAAAAAGTCTTTTTTTTGTGTTAAGTGAAGGAAAGCTGCTTGGGTTCATTGTTTCCAAAGTAGGAATTCAGATCGACCCTGACAGAATTAGAGAAATTTCTGAAATACATTTACCGCATAACAAGAAATCAATGCAATCTTTCCTAGGTCAAATAAATTTTGTTTAAAGATTTGTCCCTGAATTCTCAAGAATTGTTTTACCTCTTCAATCCATGATAAAGAAAAAATATTTGTTTAAATGGGGATATTTGGAACACGAAGCTTATATCTTGATAAAACAAGCAATTATTAATGCCCCATCTCTAGCAACCCCGAATTTTTCCAGTCATTTCATTTTATATACTTTCACTTCTAAGAAATCATATGAAGCCATATTGACACAAGCAAATCAAGCTAAGGTTGAAGCTCCAATTTCTTTCTTTAGCTCCAATTTGCAAGGAGCTAAATTAAATTACTCAAATGTTGAAAAACAAGCTTTTGCTATTTTCAAATCTATAAAACACTTCAGACCTTTTCTCCTCAAAACCCACACTAAAGTCATAGTACCCTTCTCAAAAGTGAGAAATCTTTTAATACAAAGGGACATAGGAGAAAAGAGAGAAAACTGGGTCACTGCCCTGCAAGAATATGACATAGAAATTAAACTAGCTAAAATTGTAAAAGTTCAAAGTTTTTGCAGGATGTTGGCGGGCGCTTTGAATCTATCAGAGTTGTAGCGTTCAGGTGACAATGTACAAGTCTATGAGGTAAGCCTCAACGATAGAGAATCAAGGTATGCCTATATCATATTTTACTTAAAAAATGGATATGTAGTAGCCCAATTGAATTACACAAAGAAAAGAGCCTTGAGATTAAAAGCAAGGCAATATTAGATTATCAACGATGTACATTTCAGAAGAAATTATGACTCTGTTTTACTTAGATGTCTTGAAAAATATGAGGCAGAGAAGGTGTTGCAAGAACTTCATGATGGACCATTTGGTGGTCACTTTGGAGGTTACACTACAACACATAAAATCTTGCATCCGACTATTACCAACAAACTCTATTCAAAGATGCACATAGTTATGTAAGAAGATGTAAGGTTTGTCAAACAGTTGTTGGAAGACAGAGAAAACTCGTGCTACCATTACAAGCCATCAACATTGACCAACCATTTGAACAATGGGGATTGGACATAATAGGTGATATCGTTCCTCATTCTTCTAAACAACATAGATACATTGTTACAACCACTGATTATTTCACCAAATGGGTAGAGGCAATCCCACTGAAGTTATCCAATTTAGAAAATATTATTGAATTTATAGATCAATTTATCATCACCAGATTTGGCTTACCATCTACTTTAATGTTTGATATTGCGTCTTATTTTTCAGGCAATGATAAGACATAATTTTCTCTTAAAAGAGGTTTTAAGCTTAAGCATTCGGAAAATTATTATCCGCAAGGAAATGCATTAGATGAATACACAAACAAAAATATCATTAGGATTATTAAATGTACTGTTTACCAAGGCCAAAATAACTGGCATAAGTCTTTAGCGTTTTCTCTATGGGCAGATTGAATAACTTATAAAGCCTCCATAGGCACTTCTCCTTTTAATTTGGTCTATGGGAAAGAAGTAGTTTTAGCAAAAAATGTAGCCATTCCCTCAACCTTAGTTCAATTCATTAGAGAAACCCCTTCCTCATCTATGTAGGTTAGAAAATTAAAAATTATTAAATTTGAAGAGGAAAGGGAAAAAGACAGGACCACGCATGCACATCATCAACAGTTAGTTAAAGCCTCCTTTGATTCAAATTTTGTAGCTTCAAAATATTTCCAACTCAGAGACCTAGTATTAAAATGGGATAAAGGCCATGAAGAGAAAGGTAAGCATACCAAGTTCCAACAAATCTCGCTGGGCCCATTTCAGATTGTGGAATAGTTAGGCCCATCAACTTTTCTGTGACAAGATTTATTAGGTAAGAGAGAATCTCTACCTGTTAATGGACAGGTCCTAAAGAAATACTTTCCGTAAAATATGATCTCTTTTATTCACTGTATATTATTGCTCATAGTTAAATTTTTCTTTAGAAATAATAATACCGATTCAAAAGCATTTACTTTTGGTTTTACAAAGGATAGTCTCTTTTCAATGAAATGTATAGTCAAGTTTGATTGCTCTTAAATTGATTGTCTTCCCCTTTAATTATCTGATTTTGATGAAGCGTAACTTTAAAATAGAAACTACTCCTTTATATTAGTCTAGAAAAGAATCTATACAAAGCAAAGTCTCTCTCCAGAAAGGAATCTCTAAAAACTCTATAATTGTCATCTAGAAGCTCTTAGGGGGCCAATGATCCTCCCCACTTAGTCAGTTTTCATTTTTAGAGTGTAATTCTAAAATATACCAACTTAAAGGATAAGAGGTCTCATCAACAGTCGACTTACCATGATCATAAGATTATAAGTAAACTGACATTACCAAAACTGCATGTCAAAACAAGGTAATGGCTTATGATTATAATAATCAAAATACAAAGGTTCTCAATACGAGCCAACTTATTGAGTTAAGTTACGAATCAAGTGAATGGCACTGTCAATGTTGGTCACCAAACCAAGACATTTTCCTTTAGGAAATAGAGTTGAAAAGATGAAGCAATAAATGAGTTACTTCAGAAAATAAAGAAAGCAATAAGTATACTTATGAGCTTATCTTTAAATTTCATTCTTGATTAAAGTGGAAATATTGGGTCATTATTGGTTAAAAGGTAACCCTATTGACGGTGTGAACACTTGCTTGCAGCATAGGCTCTACCTACAACAACGGAGTAAACCAAAAACCAATATGGGGAGAGACTCATGAATTTTATCTTTAAAAAACCAAGTAAAGACTAATGTAGGCAATGTTACTTTTTGGAAGAAGAGAATAGTCAAAAGAATGGTAGTTAGGTAGATCACTGTTTTATTACAAAAGCAATATTTCTTAACTTATATTCCAAATAATTTGTTTTATTTTCAAAACTATATTTATTTTGGAAGTTTTAGAAATTTCAAAAAACTCTTAGAGATAACTGGTTCTTCCAAGTTAATCACCAACTGTTGTAGTATTCAACAACCCCCCATTTGTTAATGATAGTAGTTAAGGTTACATTTATAAATGGGGACCCTTTAAAAAGTTTCATCCAAAAACCAAAACTTAGCATTTAGTCATTTTTTTTTTTTTTTGAATAAAGAAAAGATAACAATCAAAACCTTTTTGGGAACTACTAAAGACTTACCTTTTCATATATAGCATTTCTAAAACCCACCAATGGACCTTTCTAAAAAACTCCAAAAGCAAGTAAAATGATTAAATAAGGGCTCCATGGTCTAAATTATCATAAAATCTGATGAAAATAGAAGTCCTTAAGTTTTTTAGGATTAAGTGTGGCATCACATATCACAACTTATAAAGAAATCTCTCTTAAAAATGATGTAGCAAATTTTTCCAGATGCGAAACTACGATGGTGCTTTGACTTTTATCACATCGCATTTCAGGCATTCAACCAAACGCTTGCGCTTACCACCAGCCGATATTGCGAAATGTGATTGGTTCCCAGAACCACACCTTAAAATATTAAAAGTAAATATTTCGAGTCCGTCAAGTCTATTGCATAGGATAAACCTAGCGATTAGATATATGTCAAACAACTAACAAACGACTCACATCTCGCATCTCATAGAAACACAACAGGAGGTAAGAATGCTAAAAGGCATAGTTTGCAATATTGCAATATGTGATATTGCTTCGCAAATCGCACAATCACTATCATTGCAGTACAAAGGCTTGCCACCGTAAAAGCTTTCATCCCATTTTATGACATAAACATTTATGAGCAATAAAGCTAAGGGATAATGAATCATTAGTGGGCATTAGTGGGAAATAACTGCATTTATGTGTGAAAATCCATTTAGCTTGATACGATATATTGTTACGTGCATTCAAATAATGCTTCTTTTACCATCTTTACAAGCTATCTACATTATTTCATTTTTACGATCAACTTTGTGTGTTCGATAGCTATTGTTCTTCATTTTACAAAAAACCCGCAGAGCAAAGAGTTGAGAACAATGGGGAAGAAAAGCAAGGTTGTAGCCTCTGAGAAGACAGAGATGACTCCCCTATTCACAAATACCACATGTAGCAGAGAGGGAGGAACCTCTACATGGGAGGCTATGTACAACATACTGGAGGAGGAATAGCCGAGGATTATGGAAAAAACTCTTACACTTCATGAACGAGATTCCTCAGACGCTTCTATGCTAGAGACAATTTTCTCGTTTTTTCACCGCATAACCGCTCGGCCAAAGAAAATCCCTTATGCTGACATGGTAAAATGGGTTATCGATGAAGCCGACATCTTAGACAGAGAATTCAAGACGATAATCCAAGAGGTCATAAGATCTTCTACCCCGGACAACCTACGACTTATTTACCACCTACAAGACCCACATTTTGTCTACAAAAGTTAATTCATAGAGAAGTTTGCTAAAGAGAATAGTGATCCAATGGATTGCACCCGTGCCTACTTGAATAATGAAGATAAAATCAAGAAAGAAAAAATTGGTATGTACACTACTATGTCTATTTGTCCCCCTTATACTTTTGCAGCAGCTATGCTATTTAGATTGTTTGGCAGACAAGATAGTACTAAGTTCTCCACAAAGTGGTTTCCATTAATAGACGTAGTTGTTAATGCAACTATAATGAATTCGGCCCAAATCTTGTTAGACAATTTAGCAAAACAAATTATCAAGTATAGAAGGAGAAGAATTATTGCTTCAAGGTTTTACCCCCCATTTTTATGAGTTCCTATGTTATGGATGCTATTTGTTTTAGTTCAAAGTTCCCCGTCATGGGATGGAAATGGACTGTTCGAAATCCATTTCCCATTCACATATACCACAAGGTCATGTGGGAATCCAATTTTCAACCACAGTTTTTCAAGATTTTCCATGGATTTATGCTCCCTATGCAAAAGCGGCTTTATAATCGAGATGCCCCCAGGTTTTCCCACAAAGATGAAGTTGACATCCTCCCGGTAGCTAGATGGTTCAAGGAGGAAACATTTACATATATCAGGGTTTTTTGTAGCATCAGCTCCCCCCATATCCTCCCATACTATGTTCTAGATAAATTGATGGCTAGGGAGATAGCCTATCAAACAACTAGTGAGGGAGGAATAAGCCATACACTGAAAGAGTCAAAAAAGGCCATTTGGCCTGCATTCCCTATATAGTGCGGAGAATTTTCACAACACAACCTAGGACATGCACTGAAAGAAGCAGAGAACATTATATCTCTACAATTACCCAAATTCCCTAGACGACAGTATGACCCACTTGGCATTGTCAAGAATTTCACCACTTTGGTGAAAATAAAATTATTCACTAATGAGGAGGATGTTTTTGATGATATTTTTTTGTTGAAAAACACCTTTACAGAGGTGAATCATATGGAACAACTATGTTTTGACCATGAAGATCTAGAAAATTTTTACAGTTACAGAGAAAGAAGGCTGGCAATGGTCCCATTGGCTCAATTATTAGTTGAACCAATAAGGGAGCCTACACCTAGTGTGACTATAGAAGGTGGCTCCAAAGAAAATTCCAAATCCGATTCTAGGTTAAAGTCTTAAGAAAAATCTATCAGGGAATCACAACAATCATCACAAAATGGAAAAATCAATATTATCAAGTCAATAAAGGATACAACCCAATCTACATAAAAGATAGCGGAAGAAGCTTCAACTAGCAAGCAGGTTGGAATCCCTACTACCTTTGCAAAACCAATAAAACGTACGGTAATTGAATTAGAGCAAGAGTGGGATAATTTTAATAAAGTCTCAATATAGAGGAACAGGTTCCAGAGTTGCAAACTCCATAACAAAAAATAGCTCTGGAAATTATAGTGGAAGAAATTCCAAATGAACAAGAAGTAGTGCATATCCCTGTTACCCCCACCTCTGAAATAATTTTGAGAACTGAAGAAATACCTCCTTTGGATGTATTAGATAGCCCACAACATAAGGCTATGGTGAAAAGGAAAAGAAAGAAAAGAAAATTGGACTCTATAGTTGTTACTACCCCTGTAAATGAACTAATGGATGTTCTATGGAAAGAATCGCTTATTGATCCATCCACCAACCTAACTAGACCCTCGTGGTTTGCAGGAGCTTATGCTACAGTGACCATAGACAAAGAAACATAAGTCCAAATGTTTCTTAGAGAAAAGGAAAATAAAATAACGTCGCTTGAGAAACAATTACAGCAAGTCAAATCCGACCAGCAGGCAGAGATACAATTGGCCAAGCTTCAACTGGTATTTGAATAGAGGTAAATAAAACATTGAACCAAATTAGACAAGAAGGAAGCATAGGTGTAGGCAATAACTGATCTACGTAAAGACGATCCAAAAATTGATCTGTTTATTACTGAAACACTCATACTTAATTCCCAATTGACACATCAGAAAGAATTACTATCCCAGAATATTTCACATTGGAAATATTATTGCAAAACAAGTGATAAACTGACAAGTCAAGTCATATAAATGCGACTTGAATATGATGAGATATTTAAAAAGGTCTCTGATTTCATCGCCTAGAAAAATTCAAAGGAGGAGAGGAAAGCTGACCTACCCAAGCTAGAAGAATCACATAAGGAAATTATGTTTGCAAGATGGGATTCTCGGCTTAAAGAAGCAGAAAAGGAAACAACAGATGTGGTGGCAACAAAAAACATTATCATAGAAAATATCAATGAGAATTTGCATGGTGCTAATCTGGTGGTATATTCCATTTCAGGGTTCCTTCCAGATGCGAAACAACTCGAACAATAATTGAACTAGGTAGCGGAAGAAAAAGAAGAAGTGATAAGGAAAATGACTAGGCTAGACTAGGAGGCGTATTGGCAACATTTGGTCAAGCCTCATAACCAATGGATGACCCTATGATGCCTAACTACTTCTGTTGAGAAAATGGCGCTAACACTGACCGATGTCATATTCAATGGATAGTTGAAAGCTAAAGTCAAACAGCCTACATAGCTGAAGCCTATGGTGGATATTTGCGATCTGAAGGAGAAAATGCAACATAGTTAGTCACCTTGTTTAATTTAATTTTGATTTTATTTTTGCATAAATTGAGGCAGATCGTTTAAACCTCCTCAACTATTTTGTAATAATCTATTTTTAGTTTTATAGTTTTAGTATTTGAACCCCTCTCATGCATTTAGAGAGGGGTCCAAAATTTTATCAGAAACTCTCTTCAAAACATGCACTTCTGTCCCTTTGAGGAAGTTCTGGTGAAATATATGGAACATGATTTATTTTTATCTGATTTAACATCTTCTACTGAAATTGCACTTTTGTTCTCTTAGATGATGTTGAATGGATTGAAGATAGATCAATATTGTTGAAACACATGAGTAGGATGTATTATAAACGGTACTTCTTATCTCGTAATCCTTTTTACTTATGTATTAAGCAATCATTTCTTTTCGAATTATTTATGTATGTAGGTCTGAATTTTGATTACCATTATTACACTTTTGTATGATGATGATCTTTATTTTATGTTGAATATATGAATAACTCTTTATGCGATATATTTCTCACAATCGTTTCGAATAACTTTTTATGCGAAACAATTATTGTTAAAACAGATTCACTTCTAACCGTAATTAAATGATCTTTATTATCAATTACTTTTAGAAATGATTGTAGATTGCATATATCAAGTTTATCCTGGGTATATTATGATTAGATAGTTTTTTAAAATTAAAAGTTAAATGCATTTGTGATTGATTAGTTTAGACTAGATTACTGTTAGCTTAAACATTACTCTAAAACATGACACATCTCCCCATTTAGCACAAGCATTAAATAGGTTGGGAAAATGGTCCTATTATGCCCAATCGGAGCCACTACTCCAAACGGAAAATGAGCTACAAACCAAGGTCTAGACTGGGTGGTTTTCCCCCATATTGAGGCAACAATTTTCGAGGCTTCAACACAAGTATAATGCCATTAAATATGGTAGAGAGCATAAACCTATAATGAATAATAACAATTCCATATGCAAGAAGCCAAATATTATGAGAATAATCTTATATTTGTGAAATTTTGCTAATGTATGAAGCAGGTCTGTTTAAAAGGAAATTTGATGTAACTAAAAAAATTGGGCTGTAATTTCTATTGGCTTAAATGAACTCGAACAAATTATATCAATCAACTTTTTGTGTTTACATTTCATTAATACTCCTTTCTCCTTGGCATCATCACATAGTGATGGCCTTCCTTCTGCCCTAGCCATCCTCATCCTCTGACCTCTCCTTTCTCCATCATCCTTTACAATGAAAAATAAGCACTTTTTATCTACAATACAAAATCACCCTTTTGTAGAAATTAATGTGTATATTCAAAACTTCTCATGAAATTAACTAAATCACAAGACTTGACACTACTTTACTGATCTCAGAAGTTAATTCACCATCTAGAACACAAATCATAGACATGCAAAAGGAAACATCACACAAACATGAATATTTATTTAGGGGAAATCAACTACTCAAAACCCCTTCCTATCTGATTACAATAATCAGAGAATAGAGATGAAATACATATGCTTTCTCAAGCCTAAGCACACCCTACAAGGGTATAGTCTATCCCTCTGCCTGACTGACTGAATCTGGCCAACACTTAGCTAATTTTCAATCCCTCCAAGTTCCTATTTCTTACACTATTACTCCAGGAAATTAGCCCCTATTATTTATGAATTTCCCGCTATTGAATTGCACAATTCCTCTAGGTTCTTCCTCTAACTGCATGCACCACTTGTGCACATGAGAATATGCTACAACTGATAGTACACTCCCTTGGAATCTCCATCTCAACTGGGTAACTCGAATTCTTTGTATGCAACAACTATTTTGGGCTAATTGATCAGTTAACTAGTTGATCACTGAGTGTGGTTGAAGTTCCACTTCCACAACTTCACCTCCACTAGTTCTTCTAATAGTTAGAACTAGTTTAACTCACAATAAGTCAAATTAACATAAATAGATTGCTACAAACTAGAAATCAAACATACTAAACTGAACTCAAGGTTCCCCAAGTCGAATTAATTGAATTAATCGAGTGACAAGTGCCATGTCATCTCAGTTAACTACCTCCAAGATTTCTGCTGAAATGGAAATTTGAATTTTCTCTTGTTTGACCAAGGCAACATCAAAATGAGATTTTCTTGTTGCATTTTCAACACTCCCTCTCAGCAATAAAGGGATTGTCAACCACCCCTATCCTGCACCTATGGAACTTGAATTTCCCTCTTGACATTTCCTTTTTCAAAATTGCAACATCTTGTTCCTCTATTGGAATGTATTGTAGCAAGATAATCCGCTTATGCACACAATCCCATAAATGGTGATACCGGATATCAATATGCTTGTATTGATCGTGAAAAATAGGATTTTCACAAAGTTTGATGCAACTGTTATTATCATAGTAAAAATATGATTTTCTCATTCAAATCACCTCACATGCTACTTGACTTGTAGCGATGTATTCTGCTTCTGCTGAGGTGAGTGCCACATATATTTGCTTCATGTTGTACCAAGAAACCACTGTGGACCCAACACTGAAAATTCCACCTCCTGTACTCTTTCGGTCTGATGGACTTCTCACCCAATCTACATCTATGAAGCCACACAACTTCACTCCCTTCGTCCGTCTCTACCATAGTCCAAACAAGGTAGTGACTCTAAGGTACCATAGAACATGCTTAGCTACCCTCCAAAACAGTTTGGTTGGCCTAACCATAATTTGGCTAAGCTATTGACTGCAAATCACATATCTAATCGTGTGTTCACAAGATACATGAGCGAACCCACCAACTGCCGATAAACAGTTGCATCCACTTCCTCACCTAAAGTGGCATCCTCTTTCCTTCAGTTGGTCACTAGAGGAGTCTCCATGGGTTTGCACCTACCCATGCATAACTTTTGAAGTATCTCGTTGCCATACTTTCCCTGTTAGACAAATAGTTCCCCATAACCTCGCCATACTTCCAATTCGAGGAAGTAGTGCATGAGGCCCATGTCCTTCATCTCAAACTCTCTTGCAAGGTCCTCCTTACAAGATCTGATAAACTTCTCATCACCAGTAAAAATCAAGTCATCACCATATAAAATAATAATCAATAATTTAACTTCTACCAAAATATGATAGAGGTTTGCATCCGCTTCACTTTTGGTGAAGCCCAAACCAGTGATATAACTATTGGTCCCAGTGTACGAAGCACATGGTTCTTTCTTGAGACTATACAATGCTCACTTGAGTCTGCACACATGAGGCTCTCAATCAAAAGTCTCAAAGTTTTCTAGTTGCTCTATGTACATCTCCTCCTCAATAACTCCATTTAGGAATGTTGTTTTCACATCCATCTGGTGGATCTTCCACCCCATCTCTGCAACTAGAGAAAGTATTAATATATGGATGAGTACCTTGCTACATGAGAAAAGGTCTCCTCATAGTCAATCTCCTTAACCGGAGAGTACCCCTTGGCCACAAATCTGGCCTTGTATTTTTCTATGATTTCATTTCTACATGCTTCACCTTAAAGATCCATCTCTAACCCACAACTTATTTGTATGCTAGTCTTGGGACCAATTCCCAAACACTATTGTTTACGATGGATTCATACTCCTCCACCATTGCATTTAACCATACAGGTTTCTCTACTGCTTCCTCGAAAGAGGATGACTTAGTCTCTACTAACTCAGTCACTACAGCCATGTAGCCAGTGTACCGATCTAGTGACCTTCTCTACCTGCATTGATTTGAAGGACCACCCACATTCTCCCTTGCATCCTAGACAAAAATCTTAGCTTCCCTTGTTCTCTTCCTTCCTTCTTTGGATGGTTATGCTTGAGTAACTTTCTCCACTCTCTGCTCCTCAACTTGTGGCTGCTCCACAACATTCCAAGGTTCCTCCTTTGGAGCTAAAATATCCTCCTATGGTGGGATCAGAAGCTCCTTCTCAAGAGAGCACCACATGGCTTTGTCTTCATCAAATTTTACATCCCTTCACACAAATGTCATTTTGAGGGATAAAAAGTACACACGGTAGTTGTGGGGATCTTATGTGTAAGCCACAAATACCCCAACTCTACTGTCATCTCTAGCTTCTTCCTTGATTCTTTGGAGACATGGCAGTAAAAAGAGGCTCCAAAAATTCTAAAGTGTGACACATATGGCTTCCTCCCTGAGAAATCCTTCTCTGGTGTAATCTTGCCAAGAATCCAATGATGACTTCTGTTCTGCAAATAAACTATTGTGTTTCAGGCTTCAACCCATAAGTCCATAGGTAGCACTTGGTCATGCAACATCACCCTCGCTGCTCCCATAATGCTACAATTCTTCCTCTTAGCCACCCCATTCTGGTGTGGGTTGTGGGGTGATGTCAACTCTTTTGAAATGCCTTCTTTTGCACATAAATTTTAAAACTCATTTGACACGTACTCACCTATATTATCTCTCATGAGAGCCTTCACTTTCTTGCTTGTTTATTTCTTGACTAGTGCTTTGAATTCTACGAACTTGGAGAAAGTCTCATCCTTCTTATACATGAAGAAGATCCAACACTTCCACAAGAAGTCATCAATAAAAATGAAAAAATGTTTGTGCCTGGAAGTGGAGGCTTTCGAAAAAGTTCTATAGACATTAGAGTGGATCCTTTCAAGGACTGCATGTGTTATGTTGTCTCGATCATGGAAGGTGGATTTTGTGTAATTCCCCAAGGTACACCCTTTGCATGTATCTTGTTTCTCTAGTGCTCCTTTGTGGAGGCTTGTCATTATCCATTACATGATATTCAAACAATCATGATGCAAATGGCCAAGTCTTTTATGCCAAAGTTCACCTACATCATGGTTGTACACCTTCTAAGCCTTTGTGCTCAATGCAACATAATCCTCCACATCTAGCTTATAGAGGTTCTTCACATGAACCACAATATACTTCACTTGTCTTATGGCTATGTGTTTGAGGAATTCCTCTCCTTTGCTAAAGATCACATCATAACCACGATCTTCCAAAACTGCAATGGAGACAAGATTCTTCTTTAGACCCAGAACAAACATCACATCCTTGAGTCCCAAAGGGGATCCTGTCTCCCTCTAAAGGTGATTGTGCCGATTCTGGTCATGCTATATCTTCCATCATATCCCATATCGATGTGCATCTAGAGATCTTTCTCCTTCAAATCACTAAAAAAATCTCTTTTCCCCATCATATGGAACGAGGCACCACTATCCAGGTGCCACACGCTTCCCATCACTGCACTGGCCACGCATGCATTGAGAGAAATGTGAAGCTAAATCGTCACATGTTGTTCGTCTTGAGGTCTTCTTGCTTTATTTCTTGTGTGGACACTTCGTGGCATAGTGCCGATTCATGACAGTGAAAGAACTTGATTATGAATAAGTCATTCTTCTTGCCCTCTTGACTAAATTCTTCTTTGGTTTGGGATTTCTTCCCTTTCCCCTTCTTTTCCTTTCCAACCAAGGCACATTTTTATTCATCCTCACCCTTGGATCAGGTCCCGTCTCTGGTATTCTGCCTTATTTCCTCCTTTACCAAATTAGACCATAGGAATTCCCAATTTGGTAGTTTCTCCCTCCAATTCTTTGAATCTTGGTAACTGTGCCAACTCTTGCGAAGGCCTAGAAGGGATAGGAATACCAAATCATCATTTGCTACAATAACACCAACTTGACCAAGCTCATCATGACATTGTGTGAACCTTCTTAGGTATTGTTGAATAGTCTCTATCTTTTGCATCTTGATGT
The DNA here is from genome assembly GCA_000404065.3 of Pinus taeda. NCBI lineage: Eukaryota > Viridiplantae > Streptophyta > Pinopsida > Pinales > Pinaceae > Pinus > Pinus taeda. The sequence continues at coordinate 30,990 of APFE030555333.1, read as the reverse complement.
TTCAAAGTTTTTCCTTGAGCGCTAGCTTCTTGTGGTCACTACTATTCTCAAACAGATTCATTAATGCTTGCCACATTGCATACAAAGTCTCTTTCCTATGGATATTTGAGACAATGTGGTATTGTACTCCCTCTAATATGATTCTCCTCGCCTTGGCTACACACTTCTTCCATTCTACTAGATCTTGAGCATCAAATGTTGCTGGTTTCAGGATATCATTATTAATGAATTCCTTCAACCCATTATCTTCCAACATTGCCTCCATGTGGTCCTTCTAAGAAACATAATTCGAACTTCCCTCAAGGGCATACTCAAGCCTTTGTCCATAAAAATGCATTCTTATAGCTGTGAAGAATTGATCGTGCAAATACGATCCTCCTATAATAACAACTTTGAAATATCTACTCTATTGTGAATCCAACTTTGATACCATGTAGAAATTAATGTGTAAATTCAAAATTGCTCATGAAATTTACTAAATCACAAGACTTGAAACTACTCTAATGATCTACAAAAGTTAATTCACCATCTAGAACACATATCATAGACATGAAAAATGAAACATCACACATGCACATATATTTATCTAGGGGAAAGCAACCACTCAAAATCCATTCCTATCTATATTTCATTAATCAAAGAATAGAGATGAAATACATATGCTTGCTCAAGCCTGAGCACACCTTGCAAGTGTATAGTCTATCCCTTTCCCCGACTCACTGACTTTGGCCAACACTTAGGAAATTTCAAGCCCTATAAGCTCCTATTTCCTTGTGCCGTTCCTCCAGGAAATTAGCCCCTACTATTTTGGAATTTCCCACTATTGAATTGTACAATTCCTCTAGGTCCTTCCTCTAACTGCATGCACCACTTGTACACATGGGAATATGCTACAATTGATAGTACACTACCTTGTAATGTCCATATTAGCTTGGTAAATACAATTCTCCGCATGCAAAAATAATTTTGGGTTGATTGATTAATTAACTGGTTGATCAATGAGTGTGGTTGAAGTCTACTTCCACAACATGACCTCCACTAATTCTTTTGACAATTAGAACTAGTTTAACTGATAATAAGTCAAATTAACTAAAATAGATTGCTACAAATTAGAAATCAATCATACTAAACTGAACTCAAGATTCCCCAAATCAAATTAACTGAGTTAACTAAGTGACAAGTGCCATGTCACCTCGGTCAATTACCTCCAATATTTCTGTTGAAATAGAAATTCAAATTTTCTCTAGTTTGACCAAGGTAAAGTCAAACCGACATTTTCTTACTACATTTTCAACATCGTTTCGGGCAAATTTTTCCAAAAAGTCTTAAGCTAACTCGAAAAATCTAAAACTAATTGAAATTTTGGGAAAGACTCAATATAAACAAGAAATATGTAAAAAACACTAAAATCCCAATTTGATGCCTCATATGAAGGAATTTTAGCCCCAGACAACTGCTAATATTTTAATTACATGCATCAAAATCTCTGATTGAAAATTATATGATTATTCTCATAGGATTTGTATGCATGTGATATAGGTGAGATAACGTGTCTATCTAGATAGGATATATGATGGTCGTGAAGCTAAAAGGTCCAACAATAGGGCCATTGTGGTGACACTGAAACCATATGATATGCATTCATAACCATGAATTATGTTTTTTTTCTACTTGGAATGAAAGCCTGGGCCATAGTACTTCCCCACATTTTATAGATGGTAAAACAGTGAAAACTTTGGCCCTGATTACGAGGCTTTTCCCTAAGGGAATCGAAGAGAGTCAAAACCACGATCAATAATAGCTAGCAATAATATCAAATAACTTCACGTTTTCCTCTATACCACTTGAGCTAACCCTTGGGGCTTAAATTTTGAAATTACTATCTTTTTCATGTCTTTTTTTGTTGTTGGTTTGATCCAGAAGGGATTTATCACCATGAATTATGTTATGTGAGATGTATCATGCTATTTAAAAAATCCAAATGGATTCCTTGAATGTAATACTCTCTGTCTTTTTGAGATTCTTATACAAGAAATCCCTAACAAGATGGATCACTTGAGGAACTATTTAACATAGAAGGGGATGCTTGAGACCAAAGGGTAGGTGATTGAAAAGGAGAAGATACTTGCATGAATATGTTGTGGAATATTAATGTCACATGCTGATTGGTCCTATCATGAGTGCATTTGGGCGTGTCTTAGTAAATAATGAGTTAAACTGGTTACCCACGGAAGCCTTATGAAGAAAGGGATAATCAATAAGATAAAAATTGAATTATTTTGATTTGCTTATTTACCTTGTGGAGTCAAAAACTCTTATTAGTTAGATATTGGATATATAATATGGTTACAACATATATGTTTAATTCATGTATGATGCCATGTCTAATGTAGGCATGTGCTAGAATGCTAGAAATCTGGAGGTAACTAGATAATGAAATATAAGTGTCATTTCTAAAGTAGTGGAAGAAAGAAGACATGAAAGTTTCATTGAAATAAAATGGGCAATGATGTTGGTGCAACTGGAAAGGGTAGTGAGTGTATTATTGCAGTGCACTAGAGCACTTGGGATGTTGTAATACTACAAGAAAAGGGCATTGAAGTGATGTGAAAACGAAGAATAGTGTTTCTTTAAGGGGGAGGGTAAGACCCTATTTTGATTCCTTGTTGACATTGTAATTAATTTCTACTTATAAGTATTTGAATACCAATAAATTTGTTTGGATTTGTCTTTACATATGAAAGTGTTCATAAAAAAAATGAATTGTTGTGTTTGAGCTAGCCTCTTCAAGAGTTAAAAATATTAATAATACATAATATACCTATAAAGTAAACTTGAAATGCGTGTGAAATCCATAATGAATAACATGGCATATGTTTCTCTTTATGTATCATGTGGGTGAGAATAGTATTATTCAAGATTACAATCTTGAGAAGCCATTAGGCGAGGTAAGGTGTTGTTATTAGCATAATATTGCATTTAGGCCCCAAATTTTTTTTTTGAGCCTTAAATGGGATGAGAGGCCACGAGGATTATAAATTTACCTCCCCTATGTAATGGAATCAATGAACTTAGAAATTTCATGCTAAGATACACCATCGAGTCATTTTATTTTCCTTACTCATTAAGCAATAAACATGGAATCTAGTTGTGAGATTAATGGCACACCTTAAAACTTATATTACATTACATTAAACAAATATAAATGCAATAATTATTGGTTTAAGATAGATATACTATATTAACCATACAATCAATTAAGTTGAGATAATATCTCAACCATGCACCTAAATAGAACCTAAGATCTCATAGATCTAACAAACTCCTAAAGAAAGCTAATCAGTCCATTACAAGACAAGTAGGCGTTAATTACTACAACACCCTCCCTTAACAAGTACTTGTCTTAATCTATGTCAAGTAAGGTCTTATTGAACATACTCTAATAATTTTGAAATATTCTAGGCTATTAACTCCATCAAGTTGTCTCATAACCCTCGTAAGGGTGTAGTCGGCAAGCTAGATTCCCGAGTTCCACTCTAGAACTCCCGAATCATAGATCTCCAAAATTCAATTACTGAAAAACATTCCAAGATGTCACATAACCTCATGAGAAGACCACTCCCATGTATTCAACAAATGATGGATCCTTCCCTAGATACACAACAACAAAACTAACTCGACAAACATCCATATTGAGCTTTTACCTGCACTTGATTCCTTCTATAAATCCCTTCAGTCCATTAAACCAATTTTTTGACCTCTTTTGCATTGTAGAGTATGAACGGAGTAATATTTAACATAATTGAAAGCTAATCTAATAAAAATATATATATATATATAATGCTAATAATTTAACTACTATGCCACCTAGATTAACATTCACATGATGATCTAGGTTGCCATTATAAAACAATCCCTACATTGTGATAGAATTCATGGGCTTATAATGACCCTCTCAAACAAGTAAAATTCAATTCCATATCTCCCTCACAAATGTTGTGTGATGGAAATGTGAATTCCTTTATAAAAGCATGCTCACAGATGGTAGATTTAAATACAAAATACAAAAAAATAATGATAGCAAGCTGCTTGGGAGACAAGATTTTCTCATAATAGCATAACACTCAACATATTAAATGAACCATTGATTTATCACTTTGGCTCAACACAGAATGTATACCCCACAATGCACATCCAACACGAATCATGCTTGGCCAACACAGCTCATGTTGGGCTAACACGGTGCTATGTTCAACGTTTTCATGCCTTCACACATCTCCACAAAACCTAAACTCGTGGGGCACAATTCTTATGGCCAAGGAGATTATGAACAAGATGGTCACATGATCGAGTGTGGTCGGCCCAAATTAGAGCGATGCTTCTGTTGTGATTTAACTTAGCAAAGTGACAAAAAACTACCTACAATGTTGGTCTTTAGAGTGTCACAACCAAGACATGCAGTAACTACACCAAAATGCCATCGTTCATAGCAAGAGCTACACATACCAAAATTCCACGTTGTACAGGCTCACTTGTGCACCACATTAAACTACAGACATAAATGGAGGGCACATGAATTGGTTGAAAAACATATTACACAAATGAGTAGCATGGAACATCACAAGCTTCACATTCCAATGATTTTTCTATTTACTCTAGTCATCCACAACCAACACAAATTCAATACATTTAGTAGTTTTACATCTCACAAGTAGATCCACAGTGCTGATACACCTTGGCAACATATAACACGCTCAAACTTATCGACTTACTCTGCCACAAGAAATACCTCACACAATGTTCATAACTCTTACCAGTCATCTAGCTCATTCCTCCATGTAGCCACATAATATCTTGAACTAGGCGCTCAACAAAAATTCCAAAACAACATAATGCACATAGGGTGCCACACTAGTGATGTCTTTCCTCAAAAGAGTTGGACAATGCACACCACATTCCCTAAACACAAAACTCACACCAATTCAATCTACATCTATAATGGATTATGTTTTTCCTTTGAGATGATAATGGTCAATTGATCATGCTAGAGCATATAAGATACCTGTTTTGGGGGTTTTGGTTTTGTTTTTTTATGGAGGACCAACACATAGACAAAATGTAAGAATGATGTATTAACTCTTTTAGATAGTACTAATAAATAATAAAAGGGCCACTTTTTAACTTCACAAAGTGATTTGAATTTATAAGGTGTGTAGAAAGAATTGTAAGGATATATGATTAATTTAGATTTCAGACATAAAGATATATTATCATAAGTGGAAAACCTTTGTCCAATGTTCAAAAGTTAAACAAACTATTCTTAAGATTACATAAGATACTGACAATTTTATGATTTAGAGGGAGCCTTTCAGACAAACAATCCAATATCTCAGTATCTTTATGATAATAAATTCCGAAAGGAATTTAAAGAATAATTGTAACACATTTATTCTCACTTGATATCTCTATAAAATTTAAACACATGAAGAATAAACAAAATGAATGAAACACATGAAAACCTTACAAAAGAAAATGAAATTGTATGAGACCAAATTCAGAATCCTTTGGTTTATTACCAGTGATCTAGAAATAGCTTGTACATCAATGTTTTTTCAAAATTGCTTATGAAAGGTACCCCCTTGATAAATCGTAGAAGAGAGTTATTTATACAATTTGAGTGTTAAGAAAATATCTTAAACAAATTTACAAAAATAGCTTAATACAAAATCAAGAAAAATGAACTGATAGTCCATATGTCACTATTTTGCGGTTGAACTATTGATGATTGTTCCTCAAAATTTTGAATGTTGTTGACTTGTTGATGATTGTTCCCCAAAATGCTGAATGTTGTTGATCTTTCTTTCAGTCAAGTAAATCAGTTAACTATTCCCTGCGTTTATGATCTGGGATAGATAACTTAGTTACCATTCGATAAACCGCATCCATTTCTGTATATTTAGTAAAAGTAGGTTTTAATAAGAGTATATGTTTTATTTCATTAAGGATGAAAAAGGTATCATAGAGGGCACTCAGCACAAGCCTTAGTGTTGTTGTACTCTTTATATTTGAATCTATAGTTGCACTGGTCTTGACCTCTGTGAGCTTGTGGACATAGCCTTCAATAGGCATTAACTTATCATTTATCACAAATATGGAGGGAAAACCCTTATTGGTCAAGGGTTCCAGCCTGCTGAAAAAACCTTGAGCTATGACATTAACACTGCTGCACTTTTCCTCCAACTGAAGAATGAGATTTTTCTTTGTAATAAATTTTTTCACTTCTAGTATGGTTGTTGTCCTATCATTAATACCCAATTATTGAAGCTCATAGATCTGTTTAGAATTCAAAAACTTGATTATATGAGTGGCTATTTCTGGCTAGTCCTCAAGTTCATTTGAGATAGTTTCAATATCTTCTTGAGCTTTTTCCAACAAGTGTTTTTGATAAAAACTTATTATGATATAAGGGCAGATATCTTTGATTGATTCAATGATATCTTCCCATATAATCTCCTTTACTAAACCTAGTTTATTTCATAGGTAAGAGTCTTTGACTTCTTTCTACAATACCTCAATTTGACCTCTTGCCCTATGCAAATCAACTGCATGTGATCTGTCTGCAACTGCTTTGATTTCGTCTGTCTGAATAGACAGGTTCTGAACAACTTCAACAAGCTATTCAACTCCTTCTGTTGTACCTGTGGTTGTTGTTGTGCCTAAGGTATAGATTATAGTTATAAGCACTACTGCAAGAGGAACTAGATCCAATTGAATATTGGCCTTTTTCACAACTTCCTCTTTCTCTTTAACAAGTTTTTCCATTTGTTCCTCCATCTGTTTTATTTGCAGATTTTGTTCCATAATGAGTTTCATCATGTCTGATTTTTGAGCCTTAGTTTCTTCAAATTCTTTAGTCATTGGGTCCTCTAAAGCTGGCAATTTGAGTTGCTTCCTTAATGCTGAAAGCTCAACATTTTTCTTCTTGACAATTTCTTCTGCAACATTTATCTTGGAGGGATCATATCCCATCTTCAACACCAGATCTTCCAAAGATTTGATCTTGGTGTCTTTTGCCAATGAGGAAACTTTCTCAATCTTGATCTGTGACTATGTATTAGCCAAGGTGACCTACATCTTTGATAGAATCATTGCAGTGTTAGTTAAAGTAGAAGAAATCATTTGGCCAGTCTGTTTGTGCATCTGAATTTGGTCAATTGGATGTACATATTTAACATTAAATTCAAAGGAGGTTTGCTTCTGATAATGTGCAACAGTTCTAGGTTGTGGAATCTGAACATGTAAGAATGCCACTTGCATCTTACCCTTTTCAGAGTCAAAGGTTGAAAGAAGTTTGGCTTGAGAACTAGAAGAATGTTTCCAGAATTGAGTATAAGTGTTTAACTTTAATTCCTCATTCTTCTTCTTAATTTCACCGAAAACATGAAAAATATCATCTTCTTTATCCTTATGACTGCCTTCATTGGTCTGAATCACCTGTTGTTCATGAGATGTGGTGGAATGAGTAGGAGACTGAGTATACTGTCCATCACACTGTGTGAAAAGAGATGTCTCTCCAAGTCCTTCAAATGTTGTTTTCTGTGACTCATTAGTTGCACTAACCTTCAAAGAGATCTTAGGCTTCTTCTTCCTGTGTACAATTATGAAGCCTTTACTTGATGCTTCTTTTGTGGGGACGACTGTTATTCCCTTCCTCATTTGGCTGTCTTTTCCTATGCAAGTGGAGTTTGTATATTTGAAGTAGAGATTGCCTGCTCTTCAACTTCTTGAAGGGTGTTTTCCTTCCATTCTAGAAAATTTTTGTATTGCTCAATCTTAGGCCTGGTTGTGTGATGATATGGAGTAAATTTATTTTCTACTCTAAGTTTTGAAATCACTCCCATTGGGTCATAAGACCAAGTAAATCTGAGGCCAAACTTCATCTCTTTCAATAACCTGTCTACTTCTTCTCTTGTTGCTCTAGTGTTACAGATGAATGGACCAACCTGAGCTTTTAGCTTAAACTGTGATTTCTTCTTTGCAGCCACAAAATGCACTTCATCTACATTGAGCCTCTGCTTAATATATTCTAATGCAAAAATTCTCATAGGGAGGTACTTAGGTAGCTTTTAAGGTGGAAGCTCACAGCCAAAGACTCTGATCTCTGTATAATTTTGGTAAAGATACCAATCTCATGTTGTGGCTTGATGAACTGGCTGCAAAACTTTTACAATTTCATCACTAATCCCTGGTTCCAGAGTACTGCTTAGAAGATCAATGGTTGGATGAACAAACAATTCTATCAATTGTTTATATGAAAATTATTTTTTCTCCTTCATTCCCATAGAAGTCCAAAAGATAACTGATTGTTGGTTCCCTTCTTCATCTAGCTTCTGCAAAGTGAATGGAAACTTGTCTCCCTGAAAATAGATAAAAAAGTATACAAGTACTAAAGCATACTTGAATACTTCTACAGTATTGAACTAGACAAATTGTTCATGAATGGCCTCAGCTAGAAATTGACTAAAGTTAAAAAGAATAGTGGGTTTAGAACCATCAGAAAAGATAGACAAGAAACCAATGATGGCTTCATCTACATATTGATCAGAATAGTAACCAAGGAGATAAGAGAGAATGGTGGTAATTTGCTCGGTTTTGTTTGGGAATATAGATGAATCATAGGGAGGGTTTCTTTTAGGCAGAGGGCTATCTACAACTAGGAAAAGTTCTAGGGTTTGAGCTCTTTCAGTGAAATCCAACTTCTTATAGGCTTCTATTAGGCTTTCATGAGAAAAAGGAGTGGTTGGCACAATATTTGGGGCTTGCAACATCTGGTCAATGGACTGAGCATTGATGGAGCACATGATTTCTCCTGTAGGTGAGTTAATAGCTCTTTGACTGGGGTCATAGGATGCATGACATTTTATGACAAATTTAGGTGCTCTCTTGATCTAAGAGAAGATGTAATGAGGATGATGGGAATCCCAAAGTCTAATTTCGTTCGTTTGATCGACAAATTGGTCCTCCATCGAGCAATAGATCTCAAACAAGTCAAATTCGGACAAGGACCCATGGATTTTACAGTCTCTGTCAACCAAGGGAGTATGATGGAAATCAGCTTGAGGATGAGTGAGAGGATTTTGGGTTTTTGCAACTTCCTTTCCGTTAGGAGGCATTCTATTGATTGGATTACAAATTGAAAGTGATAGAAATGGGAAGGATTTGGCTAAAATATAGTGATAACAGAAAAAAGTGTAATTGAAAAAGATTGAGTGAACCTGGATGCTGGATTGCTTGGAACAGGATAGAAAATTGGCTTGAATGGTGAACTTGTTGTTTTGATCGTAAGCTGCAAGTGTCCAGTGATCAATTGAGTTAAGGGAATGCACTGTGTAACATTTTTTATGAAAGAACAAGGTTTATAAGGCATAAAATGGAGGGGGTATGTTAATCAATGACTAAATTCGTATTAATTCTCCAGTGGGACTGAGAAATGGATCGATGGAATATTCATTTGCAGGTGTGGTGAATTAAATGGATAACGGGTAGATAGGTGGAAGATTGGTCCATGTAGGATGATGGGAGAAAGGAAGTGATGGGGTGTTGTCGTATACGATGACGTGGGAGAAGCGGTGGTGGGGGAGGTTGAAAACTACGTTCAGGAGTTAGTTTAGGCGGTAAGTAGTTTGGGATTTTAAGTCCCGAATAACTAGGAGTGGGGGTTGGCAGTTTCGGAGGGCGGTTTCAAAAAATGCCGACTTCAGACCCCCCCTCTGCTAATAACGTTCGGATGACAAGGGAAGCCCAAGGAGTAATGTTGGCCATCAGATCAGAGGGAGATGCAAGGGTTGAAAGGAAAATGGGGGGAGTTTAATTAAGTGAGGTAGAAGGTGATGGTGGGGTCGAAAAGATATGATGGATGTGACAGGTGTGGGGTTCAAAGGGAATCAATGGATAAAGCTGAATAACATTGACATTTAGAAAATAATGGTTAATTAAAACCATTCGTTATATGCACATATATCCAATGATTTGACTTAGGATAAAAATTCTATCATGCTCCAATTTTATTTCATTTCTCTACCTACCCTTAACTCTCCTAACATTTTTTTTGCAATCTTAGTCACCCGAGTTCATTTAGACTAGCAACTCAACATTTTCCTTTTAATGATTAATCTACTTCTAATAATCCAATCATGATTAAACTTTACGATTGGATTGTATGAACTAGTGTGGAATTTAAACACTCTACACACAACTTTATTTGCAAAAATAAAATTGATTAAGAGTAGTGGAATTTGGATGTGCAACACTTTCAGAATTTATTATTTTTTCTTTTATTTCTAACCTAACATTTTATTTTTTGCCTTCCTGGTTCAGGGCATCTATTCTAACATTTTGTTTGATATGGACTTATTCATCAAAATATTCCTAACATTTTGTTTCTTTATTCTTTTTGTCCATATCCTAAATTAACATTCTTAAAATATATTTTCATTTTTTTCTAACTTACCAAAATCAAAAAATACTACAACAGATTATATCTTGGGTCCTCCCTTAAGGGAGTTACCCACAGAGCCAATGGCTCTAATACCAAGTTGTGAATCTAATTACACACCATAAAAATTATCTTGCATTACGTTAAACACATATAAATGCATTAATTATTGGTTTAAGATAGAAATATTATCTTAACTATACAATCAAGTTTGTTGAGAGAATATCTCAACCACACACCTAAATAGAACCTAAAATCTTATAGATCTAACAAACTCCTAATTAAAGCTAATCACTCCATCATAGGACAAGTAGGAGTTAATTGCTCCAACAAGAGGCCATGAGGATTAGAACTTTACCTCCCCTATGTAATGGACTCAATGAACTTAGAAGTTTCATGTTAAGATATGCACATCCAGCCATTTTATTTTCCTTACTCATTAAGCATAGAATGTGACGACCCACACTACCTCGTAAATGCCTCTTAGAGTTCGAAGTGACAAAGATAGAGATAGAAAAGTATACATGATAGTTATGTGTAAAATATATATGAATGAATGAGATTTTAACATCTACACAACTAAACAAAATTTATGGGACCACCATTTTCTATGTTTTTCGCTTTTTGTAATTCAACCTTTTTGTTATTCAAATTGATTGTGAGCTAGACCATTCTTCTAATGCCCCCTCGCCAAAAATACAATGCAAAGAAACCATTGCTAACATATTTCCATAACTGTTTTTGATGTCCCTAAAAGCATCACATTCTAAAATGAAATGTTTTTCCAATTCCATTGCCTTGGAAGTGCAAACAATATAAACTCATTCTTCCCAAGCTTCTTTAGGTATTTTTCATCGTCGTGTTTCACATCGAAGTTGATGTGAGTTAGTTATTAATTGAACAATAATATTCTTTTCTCTCCACTGAATGTTAGCTCCCATACTCTTTTTGTTGGAGATCACAAGTAAGGTTGAATTCCTCAACATAATACTTCTTTCTACCCAACTATTTTCCCCATATACACTTGCAAAATTCTCCATAACAAAATTCTTTAACTCCTTGCTATTTGTGGGACAGGAATTGAGGTAAATATTCCGTTTATGCATTCTAGATATGTAGTACATTCAAAGTCATATGTGAGTTTTATTTATTTATTAAAACCATAGTGAACTAGTAACTCATTGGAGTAATCTCGGCAAGGCCTAGGGTCAAACCATTTGGATCCCACAATAAGATCAATAGTGTATCCAATAGACCCCATGCCAAATATACCACAAATATATGACTTGGAAAGAATTGAGACATCTCATATTGACAAAAATTAGAGTGATTCCCTGGGGCCACCTATTCCTCTAGCCTCATCACAACAGGCTTAGCATGTCAATTTGGGGAATCAAATTCAGATGGAAAGGAAATTAATATTTGTTCTTAACCACTCAACCTACCCTTACTTGACTCATACTCATTTGATACGTGGATTTTACCAAAGATGTATATGCCTTATTTATGGCAACATCTCGGTGCAGGTAGTTGTGACAAGGTGTGGTTGTTGAGCGTTGCCACGACAGTTAAGATACGAGAAAGCATCCCCAACTAAACATTGAACACCATACATATAATCCATTACCCTCAAATATATGGATTATGTATACACCCTTCTGCAGGAAAATAAACGAACCAATTAAACGATTGATCAAAAGTCAAACATGGGTTTGGTTATAATGTGGATGGGTCTCACGACCTCCTCGCCAGTTCATACTTTTGTGATGTGTTAGGATCATGCGTATGAAAACTAGAGTTGCTAAAGTCGTGATTTGGTTTGAAACTAGGAGAATGCGGTCTTGGTTCACACTTGACCACGTGCATGCCACTTTGGTACTGTGTTGGGGTCGTACCAACATTTTAGCAAAAGAGTCCTTTGTAGTGGCAGTATGAGATTGGCAGTTCTCATGGGTTCCAAATGTTTAAAGAAAAATCAAGAAAAGTTTCCGAATGCTTCCAACTGTAAGAGATAAATGAAAAACCATCGTACCGCTATGTTGCTTTCTTCTCTTATTTTTTGTTAAATATATGTTACCTAGTTTAGTTTTCCACTACTAGAAAGGAGTGGCCACCTATACAATAGTTTTCTTGCCACTACCATCTAGGAATCCCAAAATCCACATCAAATGTTTGTTGGACACAACCAACAAGGAGCCAATACTCTTATCTTTACAAGCCACCACTTTCCTGAGTCCCAACCTCCTCACGCTCCATCGACCACCCTTTCATACATTTTCATACTGTATCCCAATACAAGCAAACAACCTTTGTAACAAATCAACAAATCAAGCAACAACTATGTCATGAACTTCACACAAACTTCCATACTCATCCATTTGGCACATCAACATAAACCGTGTAATATTATCCACCCACCACGTATCATACAAACATCATCAATGCAATGATCATGAAAAATACATGAGATCAAGTATCAATTAATAGCAGTAACATATGATCAATATAATTCTATAACAGTGACAACAAAAATACTTATGAAAATACATACAAATATACTAACTCACTGCAATATATTCACTCACAAACCATCTCTCTGTAGGTAGCAATGTTGTAGAAACATTCACTGTCACTCTTTCCTTCACATAAGCCTCTAGGAAACAATACATACACACAATCTCTATTCAATAATTGGAACACATACAACTCTATTCACTAGCAACATCTTTATAGAATATAGACATTGGCATACAAGTGTTTTGCAATAATTAGCTCAACGCATCTACAATAAAGGAGTGAACAAAACACAAAGTAGTCCATACTTTTTCCTTACAACAGATCACAAATGCATAGATGATCTATTCCTCAAACCATCAACTTTGTTCCATAGCAAGAAGCCATACACATTCATCAACACGACCAAATGAAACTTATCACATTTAATATGCTGGTCCATACAAACATCTCACGAATTGTTACACTAGAGCACATACACTGTATGCATTCAGAAAAATAAACATGCAACATATTCACCATATGTAGGAAACAATTTAAAATTTATTTTCAAGTGTATTACGGGTAGTCCTTAATTGGCCAAATCACACAACATCACTTCATTTCTAGCTTTGCAATGCATCCACTAATATTGCCATGAATATCTCACTTGTTGTCAACACAATCTCTTTTCATGCACACAAGATATTCTCCACAACATATTGCACATGCTCAACTGTAGGGATATCCTAGTCAATCTAGGTTATATTCACTTGGTCCAAGCATGTCATCTATCCAAGCAAACTATATGTTACTTCTGCAAATTCATCATAACCTCTAAACAAAACTTAATCCATCAGATGCCTTTTTAAACTAGTGCTTCTAGTGCACTAAATGGAAAAAATAATGCATTTTTTATAATCAATGTGTTCCACTTATTTTTAGACTAGGTTTATCACCTATGCTTTGATGATTACACACACCACTTTGCAACCAATTTTATGCTACAATGATTGAATTAATCCATGTTATTCAACCCAATTTTCCAAAGGTCATGTTGCGCCTATCCTGTAGTTCTGGATCTCTTCTACAAAATTCTATTGTTTGTAACTGTTCCTAATAATCCATCATAAAGTCCTCCAAAAAAGGTAGAACATGTAAATCTTCCTAATCTAGCATGTAAGACCCATATAGTTTCAAAGTATCTACATTCACAACTGAGTAAATGTGAGAATATTGGGATTGATATAGAGGACCTAAGCTAATACAAATGTTCCTTTACATCAATGAAGACCAGAGACAAACAAACATTTAGGAAAACACTACAATTCCTAGAAATATCAAATCCAAACAAGTAAGAGGAATCATAAAGATCTTTTCCAGACTACTTGGGTGCAAGAGAAGATGGAAATTTTTCTACCTTCAAAGAAATATGTGAGTGTTGTTGAAGAAAAATGCATACTTATGCAATTTCCACTATAAAAAAATGAATATGTATGCAATTCTTATTAGGATAATGAGCATATGTGTGTGGAAATAAGCAAAGGTAAAAAGACAAATTCAGATTTGAAAGATCAAGTTGGAAAGTTAGACCCAATAAGAGACTAAGAGACCCAGGAACAAAAAAATAAAGTCATAAAACACAGAGACCAAGCACACAACCATTAGGAAAGAACTCAAACAACTCCTCCCTATTATGATTTTGAATTCTATTATAGGATATAACCTTTAAGGATAGGGTTGATAACCCTAACATAGGGGAAGTAATAAAAAAATGAAGAAAACCCAAACAATTATACAATATAATTTGAATTAAAAAAGGGAGGTTTATACCTATATAAGTGGGTCCTATGTTTGATGTATATCCAAAGGATCCAAACACTCATTCTCACTCCTGATGTACAAATTTGTAACACAAGCATCAAGGAAATGAGTAGAGTAACATTATCAAAGCATACACAGGCATATGATATGTTAGTTCAACAATAATCTAATTTCATAATTAGAACATGCCATATGAACAATTTAATAGGAACGAAACATGAGTTTATTTATTATCATATACAACAAAAAGGTAGTTACATAGTTACTCATCCCTTATTGCATGCATTGAATGGAACCATCCTCCTGATCCTTTCCTCCTGGGCCACTAAAGGCCTCCTCCTATAACAAAATCTCTAATAAGGGATACTTTTTCTAACATTATGAAACAAAGTAAAATCATATGCATGGTCCACCTCCCAAGGTGTGTATAAATACCACTAGAAATTGGTTTTGGTGGTTATCACATGCACTACAATAGGTGGCTTGCCATCTAAGCCATAGACCTCACCCAAAAATGCACATATTTATTATATATCTATATATATATATATATATATATATATATATTAATGTATTTTAAGACATACACATGTTTATTTGGGTGGACCTGCATTTATACATGTTTTGTATGTGGGTAGTTCACGTATTGAATTTGGAAAAGTTTTTTTTAATTTCCTTCGTGAACAACAACATCTAAAAAATAATGTGGAAAAATATTAGATAACACTTGTGCTATTACAACTTCTTGGGTGATATCTTCTTCTTTGGTTTGGAATGATAAGTATTTTTCATATTATTTACTCTTCACTTTCCACAATCTTCTCTTCATTGTGTAGCTTCTAAGATGAAGCTCTAGATGAAGTCACCAACACTCTACTTCGTAATGGCCACACAACTTACAATGGTGAAAATATTTTTTTTGTTGGTACAAATATTTCCAATCATAATCCTCGTATACATGTGCATGTAAGTTTGTTGTTGGACTGGAGAAGTCTTCTTTTCATTCCTCCTCTCAAAGAAATTTTACCTATGCCATGTATCTTTCTTCTCCTAGAAATATGCCACTTGATTTCCTTTCTTCCCATGAAATGAACATACCTTTGAGTGCCAACAAACCCTACCAATATGGCCTCTCTTTTTGTAGAAGTTACAAACCAAGGATGATTTATTTCACAAAGACCTCTTGTTCTTCTTCTTATTCTTTCTTGAATTGATTGATTTGTTGCTTCCTTTGAGTGATCGTGCAAGCTAAGTGTTTGTTGGAGTATCTTATGTCATGTTGAGTAATGGTACTACATCCCATTTTTAAGGCCATTCAAGGACCTAACACAAGGTTTCCCACTCTATCCTTACATATTCTGGTCACTTGTTCAGGATTTTAGTAAATCCATTCAATAATCTAGAAGAACAATAAGTATTCAAATGATTAGGGTGTGGGGAATGAATTCCTTACACACATACTTTTTTTCAGCAATGTTCTTTTGTTCTATAATGGTTTATAAACTAAGGTGAGGAAATTTTATGACATATTGTAGTTGTATTGTAAAGCTATTGGTATGGTGGATAATGTTCTCAAGTTTGTTAATTATTTTAATGAGTTAAGATGGTATAAGATCCAATATTTGATTAAGTTATTTCCCTTTAGGGATCAAAAGATGAAAGAGGGTTTAAAGTACTTGGGTTTCATTCTCAAAACAAATTATTATGTCATGAGAGGTTGGGTTCGCTTTTGGATAAGATTTAAAAAAAAAAAACTATTGTTGTTGTAATGGGCAGTTTTCTAAAGGGGGAGAATAACTCTTATTAAGTCTATATTAGAAGTATTTATTATATATAGAAATTATCTATCCCACATTCCTAAAGGAGTTTTGGAAAGTGTACCCTGTTTTAAATTTTTGTAGAGATGAGAGAAGCATAACGTGGGTACATTTATCTTAAGATGATAGTCCTTAGCTATGCCAAAATGATTAGGGAGACTGAGGATTACAACATATTCATGATTTTGGCACTTCTTTGGCTATAAAATATCTTTGGAGTTTGATCTCAAATGATAGCCTATGGAAAAAGGATTATCATTCAAAGGTATATTTGTCCATACACCTTTATGGGTTGGATTAGAAAGAAATAAAAAGTATAAAAAATGTTTTAAAATTTATGGAATTGGTAATGGCACATGAGTAAGGCTTGGAGAGATGCAGTCATATATTGCTACAATGTGGTTTTATTTCATGATAATATGATTTTAAAACTATAATAAATAAGGTTCTTCTTTGTGTCAAGCTAGAAACCATGTCTCGTCAAACATTCAACACAAAAGTTGGAAGTCTACCCAAATGTTAGGGCCAATAGGTAATCATAAAATGTTATGGCATGGATATTTTTTCATGCTATATACTAAACATGAAATGTTATGGAATGAATATTTGGTTGAAATAAATAGAGCTCACATAAAAGGAGAGGAAGGAAATGTCATCTTATAAAATAAGAAAACCCATCAATCCTCCATGAATGTGTATCAACCCTTTTATGATTGACATGTTATTTAAATAGATAATAATTAATAATGTGTTGACATGTTTAATAATAACTATTTCAGTCTTTGTAAACTATATGCTCACGACAAAACTAATGAAACACACACACACACACATAACACAACCTTAAATCAAGGTTCTTTCACACAAAAGTTCTGGTTCTGTAAATTATTATTTCTTGTGTACACATGCAATTATAATTATGCAAAAGAAAAAAGGGGAAAATGAAATAAAAAATCACAAACCATGATTTGACACAAGATATAACTTGGGAAACACTTTCCATAGAAAACCCAACTCGAAGGTGAGATTATTATCTTCTCTTTCTCTGAATAGAAAATGCTTGCAAGTACAAAGAAGTAAGGTTTGTGGCTTATGAGCTACTAAAATGCTCAAATCCATTTTATGTTTGTGGCTTATGAGCTACTAAAATGGTCAAATCCATTTTATGTTATCTCTCCCTGTCCCTCTTGAATGCTCTTCTCATCTATGGAACAAATTCACTAAGAAAGGAGGGCACCGATTTTCATCCTAGTGGTCTAGTTATCACACAACTCGTTAGCCTTCTAATGGTTAGCTTTGACTCCCTCAACTCTTAACCAAAGTTATAATATAGACCCTTCTAAAGTATTTTTCATCACGATGACATGGCTAGGCAACATTCCTTGAGTAAGGGAGTGTGGCATGGCATCCTCTCGAATTATGGTCGACAAAATAGGAAAGTCATTTGCATATAGACTTCAATTATGGTGACTCTTGAGCCATTGGAAAGGTATCTAGGTGTAGAATAGGAACAAAAGGCGTGCCACTAAGATGAATTTTTTTTACTCCAAAAAGCATCATTTGATGCCTTAATATGATCCCAAAATATTTCACACTTGAATTCACCAAATTTGGTGGTCCTATGAGATTTTTCCTCCACTTTTTCCACTTTGAAAGAATCGATATGAAAGAAAAACAATACTATGATCCAATTTGGATAACCTAATAGGTAAACCATCAAGAGTAGGGATTTTCTTCTTTTGGAAACTATATAGGACTTATCCAAGTTCAATCTTTGTGACTTCTTCTATTAGGTCATCATTCCCTTCCTCTTCTATAAATCTCAAAGAAAAAATTCAATTTGTAGGATTTTGTCAATGTTTTTTCTTGGGACATTTTTGAAGATGGATTAGAAATAGTTACAACATTCCTTAACAATGTTTGAGAAGGTGGTTTTGCTAGAACCATAAGATATGGAAATTTCTTAGATAGTGTTTATAGTTGGAAATTCTATGGAATTATTTAGTGTTATCATCACTTTCTTGTAACCATAGGTCCCTACATTTCAGTCACTTTCCTCTTTCTTTATCTAGAAGTAGGTTCCTTATTTTTTCCTCCAGGGATGTAAAGGTCAACTTATAATCATTAGAGAGGGACGAGTGATTTGGATTCTACTAGCTCTTGAAGATTTGATTCAATTTTCACATATGAGCTTTCATTTTGAAGCTTATTTTCTCAAGCCTATAGGGATATTCTCCTTTGATTTTTTCAAGTTTATTTGAAATTGTATTGGAAGAGATTTTGTGAGGGAGGGGCTGTATGGACTCCATGCTTCCTTTAATTTTTCCTTAAGAGATGGATGCTTCAACTAATGTAGGTTTAATTTAAATGACCCCATAGAATTTGGAACTATAGATTTAGACTTGTGATCAGAATCACCCCTTGAGGATACCCATTTCCATATTTGATTATTATTTTCCAAAAAAACCTCAAAAAAAGGAAATAATCC
Organism: Pinus taeda; assembly: GCA_000404065.3. NCBI lineage: Eukaryota > Viridiplantae > Streptophyta > Pinopsida > Pinales > Pinaceae > Pinus > Pinus taeda. The sequence continues at coordinate 11,873 of APFE030555333.1, read as the reverse complement.
AATCTTTTAGAGATTTTTGAATCCCTTGTTCTTCTATTTTTCCAGGTGGGTAGGATCTTTGGGGGAATAACACCAACGAGACTTATAAACTCTATATTGTCAAGAAATAAACTACTAGAGGGCCTATATATGCTACAGGGCCCCAAATTTCAAAGAGGTCGACTCTGAAATTTAAATCTCCTGCAATAATGAATTTCCTAGTGGAGAAGCATGGGAGATTAAAGGTTCTCTATAAAAAAAAAATCTTTCAGAATAGAGACTATATGTAATTCAAATATTTTCTTCCTATAATGAGGCAACCCAAAGACCCTAAATCATTCAAGTAGTGAAAATACCAAGCAAGAAGAAGCATGGATAAGATAAAAGCTTCCTTTGTCCTTTAGACAATAGTATCATGTATAAAAATGATATGTAGAGAATGGATATAGATAATTCTTTTATGAGACAAGTTATTTGTGGGGTTAGCTAGACCTTGAATGTTAATAAAGAGGATTCTCATTATAAAACCTTTGTGGGGCTAATTGATCTAAGGGCCCCAATAATCAATTTTTTTTCTTATCAAATTTCATAGAAACCTTTATTCATGGCTATAGAGATATAATATTTTCTACCCTTGTGAGGGCTAGAGTGGCCTAAATCCTTAGATTCTCATATTCCCTCACTAAGCTTGAGGAAGAATTGTTCTTTAGGAGTTGAAGAAGAGTCAAAGGAAGGGTGGGATAGTGAGCAAAGATTGTAATTTGAAGGGGGGAGTAGAAAGGGGAGTGCATAAGTGTTCATCTTAGAGGAAGGAAATAAAAGAGAGGGGACTAGATAGATTCACATGTGGGGGAAGAGAGAAAAAACTAAGAAAGAGGGAGGGGGACAAGGCATAGAAGTATGGGAGTGCAAAAAGTAAATTTGTGCCAAAGGATGTAGGAAGTGGGGTAGATCCAAAGTTGTTTACAAAATTAAGAAACCGTTTAAAGGTGAAGAGGAAGGGGAGGAAACTATATTCATACCCACCAAGGAGACATCTATTATCGACCAAGTATATTGAAGCAATTATGGTGTGATAGGAAATGATAGTACCTCCTGATGAGTAACCAAACCTAGTCCATCAAAGGATGATGTAGAGTCATCCTCTTTGGGGTGTGTTTTCTAGTTAGGAGCAAAAGTCTAAAATGGGATAGCTATGGACTTCCACTGCCTATTGAGATTTTCTAGCACATTTCTTGTTTCTTTTCACTAATGACCAATCCTCTCCCAAGTGTCCATATGAGTGACAAAGATCACATTTGAAGGGAATACCTTCATAATCTAGGGTTTACCTATGAATTAGTTTCCAATAATGAATAGTTATAGTGTTTAGGAGACATGGGGCTATATTTATCCCAACTAGGATCTTTGCCATAACCATATATCCTAAGCTTTGATAGGAATTTCCTTTTCCATAGTAAAAACCTAGAATATTCCTAGTCTCCTTGCATCAAAATCAATCTCCCATTGTTTAAGGTATAAATCTTGAGATCCCCACTGCAAGGGATGTTGAAGAACATTTTTGTCATTGTCTCTAAATGCAATGATCCATCCCATCCAACCCTACATGAGAATCAAACAATGAGGGGCATAACCAAGTTTAGGAAAAGAAAAATTGGTTATCCAAAGCCTCATGACTTTCATCCTCATGTGTTTCCTAGAAAAACAACCAACATCTATCGTATATTATATTTTTTAAATATTTTTTAGCTTAATGTTCACACCAAGAATGAGACTAGGCTTCTTAACATTCCTCTGGATATATTTCTTACTATGTTGAAGGGGTGGGAACTAGCTAGGAGAGTTTCTACCATCACTAAGCATGTTGAGGGTAATGAAATTGCTAAGGAAACCACTTTGGGAGCATTTGGGAAGAGGGTTGATAAGAGGCAAGATATGGTGCAAAAAGGGAAAAGTAGTGAGGTCTTCAATTGCAACAACATCTAGAGGGGACCTTACAGATGGAGAGAGAGAAGAAATGGATTTCAAAGAAGAGCCTCAAAGCATATATAGAAGTGATGAGTAGGTGGGAGGGGAAGAACCCTCATCAGAAGGCTAGTGTAGAGGGATGAAAAGGACAACAACATAGGGGAGGGAAAGTGGGATACACACCACCTCATCATTCTCTGTTGTTGAAGTGCTAAGAGGTGCAAGTACAGTCAGGTCCAATGGAAAGAAGATCAATGTAACAAGAGAAAAAAGAATGGAAAGTTGGGAACAAATCTGGTAATCCTGGTGTGGATTCTACCAAAAATTCACAAGTTCCCAGTCCATTTAAACATTCTACACCAAACTCTAACATTTCATTTGTTTCATCAAATCATTGTTTTTTAACTTCATTATTATGATTTAATTTAACACATCATTTTATTAACACCCTAATAATCCCCTTTAAACAAAATAATATATAATCCCTAATAAATTATATATAGATATATAACTTCTCTGCAATTAGCAAATTACTTTTAAAATATCTTTCATGTAAAATGCCCATCAATCCTCCACATACAAAATCATAGATTTTGCTATATTCAGCAATTTCTCAAGCAATATTCAAAAGTTTAAACTAGCTTAGATTAATACCCATCAATCCTCTCTGTCCACAATCTCCAAACCATTTTAAAAATAATAAAACCCATGAATCGTTAATGTGTGGGCATGTTTAACAACCATCGTCGGCTTTGGAAACTGGTTGCTCACCACGACATTAAAAAACTTATATATAACACAATTTTAAATTAAAATTACTACACACAAGTTACGGGACTGAGTTCAATCGGTATATTATTCTTGAGTACGCAGGTATTTGAATTCGGTAATCTCGAATCGAAATAATGGAAACATTAACTGAAACGATAATCAATGTCTTTGCCAATAGCAGAGACTTAAGTAACAGAGGTAAACGTAGGTATTACTTCTGATGCTTCACAAAACTTGGCGGAGGCTGTCACAACCCAAACGAACGGAATTGCAGATGAAACTGATGGACAACTTTTTGTGTCGAGCGTGACTTTTAATAATGTGTGGGTATTACAGAATCTAACACAGAATGTTACTTTGAGCGAATTAGAAGATCCATGGCAAGGATTCATGTCACAACGTCGCAGGATAAGTCTAAGTCATGTGAACGAAGACTATCTCACAACGTTTAGATTGCCTGAAGATATGATCGTAATTCGATACATATTAGACTTCCGCCGACTCGAGAATGGAATCCAGCGCTCCACCCAAATTATTTGGAATTCCAGATTCAGTTGGCGAGAGATCATGCAACATATACAGGAGAATACATATAACTTCAATTTCAAACCTGAAATTATGACTATAGCGCTGAATTACTTTGTAGAGCGAGTTGAGAGAAGTAGTCCTGCACAAGTAGTGGATGGGTTGCCTGACGTTATAATTCGCGTGGAGGATAATGCAGAAGATGATGAAGTGATCTGCGCAATTTGTTACGAGAAGTTTGGAAATGGCGAGACTGCAAAACAACTGCAATGCAACCATCTTTACCATTCCCACTGCATCTCCCAATGGTTTATTCGCAACATCTCATGTCCCACATGCAGACATGAGCCACTTTCTCCACAACGATGAGCGGCCCTGTGGCGTTACTCAATTTCTTTATTTCTGGGAACAATTTGCATTCGTTCTCTAATTCGCACAGTAAGTTGGTTCATTCTATCAAACATTGTAGCTTTAGTTTGACAGGCGTCCTCTTTACGATGCTCCTAAAAATAAATAAATTAAAACAAGAAGTATCTAGAAGCATAGCTAATGTAATGAAAGATTTTACAAAGCCATGATCATATATAGTTGACTAAATAAGAATGTCCATTGACACACCAAAATAAATAAATTTGATGACACAAAATACATTGCACAATCATAAAAATCCAAATTACATTGTGAATCATGAAATTGGATTATTATTTTTAGGCATTCATTTAAAGAAAGAAGTTAGGCTTAGAAAGGGTTAAAGGTTTAATATATGCTATTTTGTAAGATATTATACTTAATAAGGTTTAGTAAGATATTATACCCAGTAAGATTTAAACCACTGCCTCATGAGCTTTACCTAACAAAACCATTAAACATTATACTATTAAACCACTGTCTCATGAGCTTCACTCAACAAAACCCTTAAACAGTGCACCACTATATGAGATGTTTTCTGGTTGTTACTATATAGAACTCTAAATTATGTTATGACACTTTTCTTGATTTTACTTAAAACATTTGGAAACATTTATCTCTTACATGCAAATAGCCAAAGCACTGGCCAGAGATGACTCCCACATGCACAAGGGGTGGTAGGTGGTTATCCAGAAATATTTCTTAAGGTCAAGGTTGAGAACTGCCAGCACAAAGATTTAGTGCATGCATGGGTTGTCTTAATGGACTTATGATAGATAAAAATTATATTTGGTAATGCATTGAGAAAATGCACAAATGAAATGGATGTACATGCAAGAATTGAATTGTGTGCATGAAGCCATGATTACCACCAAGAAAGTCTTGAAATCTAAAAAACTTATTTTGTAATGTGAATGTGTTGATAAGGCATGTGCAAATATTTTATTTTTCCTTCCTTTGGTTGAAATGATTAGTCATGGAATGGTTGATATTTTACTCATTGCTTGTCATTAATACTCAGTGTGGTGTGACAAAGAGGAGAAGCATTCATTTTGAAAAAGAATTCTAAAATTTGTGATGTATATGTTAGATATGTTAGATGTGTTGAGGGGATGGATATTTGTGATGTATATGTTAGATATGTTAGATGTGTTGAGGGGATGGATGTTAGTATGGTGAATATGTTATATGTGGTCAGGGGATGTATGTTAGCAAGATATTTGTAAGATTAATGTTACTAAAGGAAATGATTATTAATGTTTTCAAAATAATTGTTGAGTATGGGAATCTCTAAATTAAGCTATGATACAAAGTTTCTTTTTTGTGTGTTTATTGGGAAAAAAATAGAAGTATTGAGAGGGGAGGTTAATGAGGAACAATTGGCTCAATAAAGAGAATCTCTTGTGCTATGAAAGATAGCTAAAAGACCACCCATAACTTGTGCAAAATCATGTCTTTGAGAGGTTGAAGGGAAACTTCTTGGTTTTTTGGGTATAAAGGATAGTGGCCTTCATTATTTCACTTTCTATTGACTAAGAGAGTTCCCCTAATGGCATCATGTATTGAAAAGGGGTGGAAAATTACGAAAGAAATTAAACAAACAATTGGGTCTATGGTTGGGTGGAAAACGGGTCAAAAATTGGTCACCCTTCAATAGATGCAAGCAACTATAAATTGAACAAGCTAAGCATTTTATGATTAATTTGGAACATAATTGATATTGCATGATTGTGAATTCCTATTGTGTTTATATATAATCTTCAATAATTACCTATTGAAAACTATAATTGGAAACTTGTGATGCATATTTATGATTGCGTGCATAGATTTGATGGTTAATATGAGCATATGACTCGTAGAAATTCCTAATCCTTGGTTATATTTGATTCTTATGGATGTAGCAGGCCTTTGGAAAGAATGTTTATAGCTAGAAGGGTAGAGAAAGTCTTGTTATCAATGTCTTGATAGTCTTGATGGCAAGCTTGTAGAGAAATTCCCTCATAGGCCCTTAATGAGGAGAGATGGGCTTGCACCAACAGTGTAAAAGGAACCCTTGAAATGTTGCCCAAGGGTAGGTCAACCAAGTGAATTTAATGGGTGTGGTTATAAGAAATAAAGTTAGTGTTCCATGGTGAACACTATATGAGGAAAGTACTGAGAGAACCTCTAAAATGATTTAGTGAAAAGTTCACTAATGAATTCATGGATTTGTAAAATTTGTTGGAGGATTTAATTTGGATTTTCTGAGCCTTCTCAAATAACACCTAAATACATAAATACATTCCTTATAATTATATCCTTAAAAGGGATGGGAAATACACCCAATCTTGATGTTGATATGAAGAAAAAATCTTAACTATTAAAAAAACACAATAACTTCTTTAGTTTGTCATAAATATTTGGAAATAAGTATGAGAATTTTTTTTCTTAGTTGATAAGAAGTTTTATAAAGCACATGTTTTACAAATATAAACCTTAAATATAATCTCTTTAATTCATGTATAAAAAAGCACAGAACCTTAATTTTAACAAAATTAAACTATCCATAAAATAAATGTGCTTTTTTGATTTCAAATTAAAGTCTTTTAAGGAATCTTAACTACTATTATGTTTGTAAAGTAAACTTGAAATATATCACAGATTTGTAAAGTAAACTTGAAACAGGTGTTACATGCAGAATGAAAATCATGGCACAGTGAAAAATATCATTCGAGATTACAGGTTTTGGAAGCCATTAGATAACGCAAGGTGTTATAGGCATAGTATTCTACTTAGGTTGAAAAATTGAGGAGAGCATTATGCTCGAAAGTAGAGCCTTTGTGCTTAGAAATGGGATGTGAGGCAACGAGACTTGGACATTTTTGTTTATTTGTTTGTAAGTAAGCATTTAATTCATTAGAACAAGTTTACATAATGTACATCCTTGGAATAACTGTGTTTGGTTTTGACAAATACCAAAAGATGCAAAATAGGATGACTATCTACATAACTGTAGCTCTTTCTTGGAGGAATTGCATTAAGGAAGGCATGTCTAGAGTGTTTTCCTTCACTTGAATTCAATGCACGAGCTAGCCTATTCATGATAGAATTCAACGTTAAGTGTGGCGCTCTAGTCACTTGCATTAGGGGGGTTTTTAAAGATTGCATTTCGAGAAAGGCCCATTTTTTAATTTTTTTTTACTATGATCTTTTGGAAGATTTCTGGTGGGTTTATGTATTTATCCTCATAGCTCCTGACACAGTAGTACTTCTCCTTGATGGCATATCAGAACGAATTCCATCTGGTTGAAACTAAAAAAAGTGAGGTTGTACTTTCATCCTTCTTCTCATAGTCGGTTTCCCACTAGACCTTGACATGGGGGTTGGCTTTAGGAAGAGAAAAAGTAATTTTTTGTCGACTAGAAAAGTCATGAAGAGAAAAATATCCTTCTAGTAGATTTAACTATTTATCTACCATGTTTGCATCTATTTGGCCCTCCAATATGCGAATGTCAAATTTTAGTTGTACCTTAAAATGAGTGGAGCCTCTAGAGTGGTTGCTAGATGTGGATGCTCCACTGGTGGGTAATCATTGAAGGATCTGGGAAAAGTTATCCATCATCACGTTCCTTTGTTTCTCGAGGGCCTCCTCGAGCAATATTTTGGTAGGATCTCCTACCTCCTTGTCTTTCTATTCTTCCCCTGTGGGCGACCGTTGGATTTTGTGGCGCTGATCTTGCAAAGGTTCAACCAGATCTAGCCCTAACTCCTTTATATCTCGACCTCGTTGGGGACATGTAAAGAAAAACAAAGAAAGAGCAGGCCACTCTGATACCACTGATTCGGATTTAAATGGGAATGCAACAAATTACTGATATAACCATAAATACAAAGATGCAATAGAAATAACACTTCATTTCATTAATATCAAATACTGAAATATGTTTACAAACAGAATGGAAATAAGACTAGCCCGGGCGATGCTATCTTATCTCTGAGAAGAGATGTGGTGGCTACATGCCTCTGAAATGTGTTACAATGAGGTTGAAAGACCTATTTATTATTAAGAAACGATGGAAATCTCTCCAACATTTTTTTGAATACAGTGCAATTTTCTTGTGTTACAAAATTTTTCTCCCTTAATATCAATTTTCAAGAACATCCGGTTTTCCTCATATGTTGATTTTCTTCTAACCAAGATACATTTATATAAATTGGGTTATGATATGATTTTAAGTCCCACATATTCTCTCCAATATTAACTTCATCTATCCTTTCTATCCAGCTTTGTGAACAAATAACGTAGTCAACAACACTTGCCCCATTGTATGTGTTGCAAGTGAACTTCCCAGACCTTTTCCATTTATCTAGACCATTGCAGATAATTAAGTTGAAATCACCACACAACATGAGAAACTCCTCTCCAAAATGATTGCTAACTTTTTCATCTTTTGAACATCTCAACCATTGGGGATTCTCCTCTTCAATGAGGCAGATATGCTTGTGATCCTCTTTGCAACAAAAGAAACTAGCTTGTTGATTTGTTGTTCTAGCATTGAACTCTCCCACTAAAATAACTTCCCCCTACTAAGAATAAACAACAATATCTTGCTTTAAAGCTTCATACGGGTCTTTGCTATCTATCCCCTTATTTTTGTAAGTTTTCAAGACTTGAGCTGCAAAATAGCATACTATAATTCTTATTTGGTTCTCATTCTTTGTTATTTTGGACCACAATATTGTTTATTTGTATTTTCTTTCATAAATTGTATGTGACGACCTTCTTTTCTTTCACTAAAACAATTGTATATGACGATCTTCTTTTTCTTTCACTAAAACCAATATTCCTCCATACCCTTTGCTATTTTCTTCCCCCTTGTTCCAAACCGCTAATTTCAAATAACCATCAAACATAGGAGTTTTACAACCATCATGTTCATGCGTTTCTGCTAAACAAATTATTTCGCTACCTTCTGCAATAGGCCCTATTCCAGGTCCCCTCCTCCAAGGGTAACCTCTATAGTGCCCAAAAGCTAGACTTAGGTAGACCTAGGTAGGATTTGATTGCTATGCGGCTTGGCACAAAAGACTCAAATTTCAGTCTTCAACCCTTTTCATCCATGTTTATCCTGTTGTTTTCCTCCCTATTATAGAATTAACTATTTTTTCTTTACTCCCAAATTTCTGCCCTACTTTGTCATTGATTAGGAGCTCAGGACCAAGTGTCGTAAAATGGTTAAAAATGAAAGTGCTCAGAACTAGCTCGAACCTAAATGACTGGATAGCGCTCATCGTTCTGATTCCGGCACCGCAAATAGTTCGAAAAACGATCGCCGTATGAGAAAGTTATGCCAAAAACAAAATCGCCCAATAACCCTTAATTTTTGAATATTTTTAAAAAAAATATTAAAAAAAGAATATTCTATAGAATATTATTTGGAATATTCCATAGAATATTCTTTGGAATATTCTGTAAAATATTCTTTGGAATATTCTAGAGAATATTCTTTAGAATATTCTAGAGAATATTCCTTTTGGGCAACGAATCAAAAGGCGCCACGTGGCAGGTCCGGAGGACGCCACGTGGCCCAAGGTGATGTCAGCAAGGGTATGGGCATTGTTAAAATTTTGGTCTAATTGTGGTTTGAACCCGCAACCTCATGTCTCCAAATTCCGGGCCTTACCAACAAGCGACAGGGCTCGGACTTATTAAGTTAGCGGAACAAGGTTATCTTAAAGTTTGATTTGGACGGAAACCAAAACGGGGCCAACTCCCCATGCACGTGACCATTGCCCAACAACCGTGGGCCTAAACCTTTAACTGCCCAGCACAAAATCTGAGGCAAACCACCAGCCGATATTTCCGGTCACATGTGGGTTTCATTGGCCATTAACTAACAGTCCAGTTGGCGGAAATTTTTGCAGAGCGCCAAATTTGGGGAGACCACCATATTTGGCGGGCCTAACTGGCTCCAACTAAAGTTAACTGGAGTTTTTCTAGGCATAACTAGAGGAAAACGTTAATGGGCCATAAATTTGGCTAGGAAAGTCTGCTTTGGAAGATGTTTTTTTGATTTTGGGTCTCTTCAACCTTCTGAAGCCATTGGTATAGGTTTCATAGCCATCTGAGGTCATTTGCAAGTGTTTTAGCTTCATGGAAGTTCTAGGAGCCATCAGGGCCAAATTAGTTTGGGAGTTGCATTGGGAATTGTGCAGCCATTGAATGTGGAATGAAGGTCATTCCTAAAGGTTTTCAGCATTGTGAATCCATTTCTACAACTCGTTTTTCCTGTTGAGGAATTCTTCTCACTGTTTAGCTTCAGAGAAGCTTTCAGGGCCACTAGGGCTATTTCAGTGCTTGAGCTGTTTAGGGGCTGTGTTCATCCATTTTTGGTGATTCAAAAGCCTATGTCTACTATTTTCGACCTTCTGAGTCTAATGAAAGAGGTTTCAGAACCAATTGAGGTCATATTCACCTCGAAATTCTCCATGCAAGTTTAAAGAGCCATGAGGGCCAATTGGGGAAAGTACTGTATAAGGTACAATTTCACTGTTTAGTGTTTGGGAAAAGAGCATGTTTAGCTAAGTCCTATCTTCTGATTCTGTATTTACAGTCAGATATTTCTTTTGAGACACTCATATTCTTGTATTAGCCTTTGTAGCATTTTTAATACAAGAGGACAAGCCTAGTTTGAGAGGCCTGGTCCAGCAGATGTAGCCTAGAAGGGGTGGACTGCTTTATCATTTTGGTGTCTTTATTTGCTGAAGATGATATGCTAAACAAAACTGATATAAAGTGTTAAACAACAAATATACACAACTTGCATGCACACATAATCACCTATTCAGCTACAGAAAGTTATTTGTCTTATTCTGCAAGACATCAAACTTCAAGTATATGTATGTCAAAGAATTCTAAGTGTTTACTTTGCTATTTCTTTAGGAAGAGCCTGTAGAGGGCCAGGTAGCCTCTGGAACTCATCCTCTCTTTAGAGGTGATATGTCCGGTGAATGCCCCTACAGTCTATCTCTGTATAAGAAATAAGAATTTTTAACCTTTTTAGAGGTCACTTGAAGTGTATCACTCACATTTGAAATTATGGAAAATGGATACCTTGCACCCTTAAACAAGTACATTCCATTTTCAAATCAGATGGTATGAGAGCTCGGGTTGAGCATTTGTTTGTGCAAAAGGTGTTAAAGCAGTGTAAGAGATTGACTGTTTTATTTGTTGCAAATGGTTGCTTGAATAAGAAGGGGTTTTTGTATGACATTTGGTTAAAGCTTGTCATTTGATTGGAAGCTTTGAGAACTCTTTTTTGAAAGTTTGTTTTGTTTAATTGACCATTTACATAATGTAAACGTCTTCCACAAGTGAAGGTTCCTCCTTCACAAAATTCTTCAATGATGACATGAAGAATGAGTTCATTAAGGTGAAGGACATGGTGCAGATTCTCATTGAGGATCAAAGAAAAAGTGTTAAGCTTCATGCACAATTGTTGGCTATGAAGGATGAGAAGGAAATAATTCTCCAAAGACTGAATGACATGGAGAAACAACTCCTTCAAGATCAAGAAGCTTTGTCCAAGAAAATGCATGAGCATGAGGTAAATCATTCAAACTTGTCTTCAATTTCCTCAATTGAAAAGTGTGTTGGTTCTTTTGAGAAACATACTAGAGGCACGAGGTCCAAATTAATGTTTAAGATGGGCTATCAAGAAGGCAAAGGTTTAGGCAAGCATGCACAAGGCATGGTTGATCCTATTTCAGTTGTGGAGTGACCCAAGAATGTTGGTCTTGGATATGAACAATTTAATGGTGAAGAATTCAAATCTTTGAATGCATGTGATGCAAATTTAAAAAGAACCTTTATCCAAAGTTCTCAAATTAATATATGCCAAAATTGTTTTAAGGATGATTGCCATTGTTTTAAGCCATCATTGTAGCAAGTAGAGGGTAAACATGTCGCTTATGGCGAGCATGCAAATGTAAACAGTTTTCAAGACGAGCACAGTGATGAAAGTGTGAAAAGGAAAGTTGTCTCCTCTACTAGTTCATCATCTCTCGAAGACAAAAAGGATGGACATTCTATGCAGCAAAAGAGGAAGCTTTGTTGAGCATTTTGTGGTGGATTTAACCATGTTGCTTCAAGATGATGGTTGAAGAAGAAAGCACACAAGAAGCAGAAGAGGCAAAGAAAACTTTCTCAGAAAGTGCTTGAAAGTTGCAAATTTTGTCAAAAG
>APFE030555332.1:13026-64830 GCA_000404065.3 Pinus taeda | reverse complement strand
AGAAGAGTATTCGTTTCAATGCACTAAAAAACGAGACAACTAATTATTTCCACAAGAATTTCTCTTTTCATTCGAAAAATCAAATGCTACTAAGAACAATTTTTTTTTTAAAGAGACCTTTCATTTTTTGTTAAACAAAAAAAACATTTAAAACTATAACTAAAGCAAATTTTTGAGAAAACTATTGAATAAAGCAAACTTAAGATCTACAAACTAACAAAACCCTATTTGAAGTAGAAAGCTCACAAAAAGTCTTTTTGAGGATGTTTTACTTGGTCACAAGCAAACCAAGGACTAATTTGTTCAGAATCACAAATAAGTCAAGAACAACCAATTTTGTATTCCTTTTTTTAAAAATGAAAATCCACACTTTCAATCACAAGCTTATCGAAGTTTTGTAAAGAGAAAACTCAAAGCGGATTTTCAACAAGGGGAGATTTCATAAATGGTCAGACTCTCAAGAAGACTGATAGACACTAAGGTGATCTGAAGTCCCTACAGCCTCTAAGCTCAGAGCCACTACACAACCAAATCGAAAAACAAACCCAACAAGCAAAACTTCTAGGAATTTCACTTAAAATCCTAATGCTAATGAAATTAAACCAAGGAAAGATTTCAACCAGTCACATGCAGGTATGGGCAGAGGATAACCACTAGAAAAACAAAATAAAACTAACTGAAAGAAAAAAAGTCAAAATTTTCAAAAATTTAGCAGGGTACGAAGATGCAGAGTTCACCCAGGTGCGGGTACGCTCTGTGCACAAAAACAAAGTGCGTACAGGTATGCACTGTGATATAAGTGCAAACTACGGACTTCAACCAAAGTAATGAAAAAGAAAAACAAAGCTAAATCCACTAAGTCTACCCAAAGCCACACACAACAAGCCAAAAACAAAAACAAAAAGGCAAGTTTCTCAAGTCCAAGAAAAACGAGGAAAACAATGAAGTCCCCAATGGAGTCGCCATTTTGTCACGCGGAATGAGTCGATCTTGCAGGACAAGACAAACCTTCCTAGAATCTAATGAAGACCTAATGACAAACACACCAACCAGACACTATCTTTCTCTAAATGTGCTTTATAAATAATGGCAAACAAATGTGTTTAAGGCCTACCTCATGTCCAACGGAAGTTTGGAGATGCCTTCGCTCCTTTGATCCAAGTAAGTTCCTTTGTCACAAACCTGCAAGCACAAACAAGGCAAATGATTAAATAGCACCTGAATAACCAGTATTATAAAACATATTTAACATGAAAGTCAAGGAGTCCATGAAACAAATAACATGAGATACTTGTTGAGAAAAATGAGCTTGATTGTATTAATTCAAAAGGAGAAGAACTTTACAACCTTTGCCTTGACGCTGTCCAAGCTCCTCCCAGGGTCCAACAAGAAGTTTCCTCTACTTTGACAAGCTTCAATCACTCCCCAATGAAGCCAAAAAGGTATGTGATCTCTCCTCTTAAGCTCAAATAGGAAGTCCTGATTTCACTAGCATTTACCCTCAAAATTTCAGCTTCTAACCTCCCCAACCACTGACCCAATGCCTCAATTTATAGTGCAATGGAGATCAGTTACTAGCTCCTCCTTCAAAGGGATAGAGTCCTCCTTCAAAGGGATAGCTCCTCTCAACAAGGGATTAGTTCCTCCTATTATGGGGTGCATGAACCACTTGGAGCGAACAATCCATGTAACAAATGCTTCTAGAAAACTCTAGAATTAACACAGGATGAGTTTTTTAAGATAAAGATTGCGCCTTTTGACTTTTACAGGGGTACGCACCCTCCCCTTTACATACAAAGCGTATAAGTATGCAGATACCTTGAACAAAAGGTGCGGGCCCACAGGCAAAAGTAAGAGAAAGTGCGGAACCAGAGTTACATTGCTTTTTTGATGTCTTTCTCTCATTTATCAAGCTTGTTTTGAAGAGCTGAGGTTTAAGACTTGCTTAGGAAGCTGGTATAGGTAATGATAGACCTACACCGACTACAAATAATCAAGGTGACGATATTTTTGTGTAACAGGTAGATCAACAAATCAGAGCCAAAACTTATGGAGCTCTAGTCACTCATGCAGAGGAACCCTCCTCAAGTCAAAACCCACCACCAGCTAACGATATTCATATCGAAAGGTTTGTTGCTGATATTGTGATTTGGTGCCTAAAGGGGCACTTCATCACACAACACATAATACATCTACATGTGCCACCCAAAATTACAATATTGTAGAATATTTGGCACAAGCATCGTCGGCTATGACGACGCTCAAAGTATTACAAACTTGTCTAGTACAAAGAAAATCTCTACTTTTGGCAATTGGTGGAATTGACCCTCGGGATTCCATGCTTGCAATTTTTGACATGGAAAAATGGAAACCTCCTCTTTCACACCAGATTACATTTCAGGGCCAAATATTTTCAAAAGGAAAACGAATACATATAACTGTCAGTGACGAAGGTGCTTCAACCTACATAATGTCAGCTTCATGTTGGCTTGCTTTGGGTTCTTCAACCCTATCCCCACCGTCAAATTCACTTAAAGCTTTCGACAACCACACTTTCATCCCAAATGGTTACCTAGCTAGCTACACCATCACCTTGAATGGGAAAATAGTAACAGTGGACATCAAAGTCATAGATAGAAAGCTCGAATATAATCTATTGTTGGGTCACAGTTGGGCTTATGCCATGACTGCCATTATGTCTATTGTCTTTCGCATCATCCTATTTCAATTGGATGGAAATATAGTCACAATGGACCAGCTATCCTTTTGCACCCTTGATTATTCCTCGTTACCTATCGGCTCTGTGCCCTTAGTGGGTGGTGTACCTGACTCTTACATCAGTATCAGTACCGGTCTATTGAAGGGCTCTTCCTTGATGGGTTATTTCCCAATTCTGCTAGCAGTGGTTCCATAGACGGTCAATATGGTTTCATTCATTCCTCACAAATCAGCTGATCCTTGGATTCTACCGACCCCTTCAGACATTGACACTTATGGAGAAAAAATGTCATTGTCACTATCTGAATTGGCCTACCAGGCCATTCAATCTACATCTAAATCTCTGGTCACTTTGGTCATGGCCAATAATACCACCACCCCTCCCATAACTGCTCATTATTTCAATCTCCTCAATCAATTCCTACCTACGAACGAAGCTATTAGATAGATCATGAGTTTAGAAGAGCGACATTGGGAGGACTTGCACCATCGTGTTTCGATATCTGATTTGGACATGATGCCTCTTCAAATCCTATCATCTGATGCACCTAGAATCGTTTCCTTACCTTATATGACTATCCAAACTTTGGACTCAGAAGGAAACATGGGAAATATTTCAAAGACATTTCTCATTGATATTTCTGTCATGACAGGCATCGTAGAAAACATCCAGGTTGGAGCAAATTGCAATCTTGAGGAAATTGCAAGCTTCACCCGCCTTTCTAAGGAATTCTGCGATGTATTCACTCGGTCGTATGAGGAAATTCCCGACATAGATCCTTCTATCGTCAAGCATGAGACCAAGATATGCGACAATTCTAAACTTATCCGCCAAAGGCTTAGACTAGTCCACCCCCAAAAAATGGCATCCATCAAGACTAAAGTGGAAAAGTTGTTACATGTTGGTTTCATCTATCCCGTTCCCTTAACAGAATGGGTTTCCAATCTGGTTCATGTCGATAAGAAACAACAAACCATCCGTGTATGTGTTGACTATCGAGACATGAATGCCGCATGTCCAAAAGATAATTATCTGACACCTCTCATCAACCAAATCATAGATGACTGCATCGGTTATGAATCATTCTCATTCATGGATGGTTTCTCAATTTATAACCAGATTTCTATAAAACCAAAAGACTAGCACAAAACCGCCTTTGTTTTCCCATGGGGAATATTTTCCTATCGAAAACTCCCATTCAGTTTAAAGAATGTTGGAGCAACATTTCAAAGGGCCATGGACTACACATTTCACAATATCATACATATCATTCAAGCTTACTTGGATGACCTTCCATCTCATTCCAAGAAGCGAGCACAACACCTAGATCATTTAAGAGCTTTCTTAGGTGCCGGTTTTATAACATATGTCTGAATCTGCATAAATGTATCTTCTTTGTCGAGTTTGGATGCTTACTTGGATTCATTGTCTCCAAGTACGAGATTAAGGTTGATCCTGATAAGGTAAAGGCAATTACTCAATTTCCCAAACCATAATCCATTCTGCAGCTCCAACGTTTGCAAGGGAAAGAAAAATTCTTATGACAGTTCATCGTAAACTATGCTGAGTTGATGAAAGGATTTATGTTCCTACTTAAGAAGGGAGTGTTGTATCTGTTGGATGATCAAGTTGAAAGATCATTTGATGCCTTGAAAAAGGCGCTTATATCTTCCCCACTCCTTAGCTCTCCCAACTATGGGCATGACTTCCTTCTATACCTAGCAGCCTTGCCATCCTCTCTAGGAATGGTCTTGTTTCAAACTCATGATGACCAGAGTGAGCATGTGATATATTATCTGTCAAAAGGCCTAGCTGGGCCTGAACTCAGATATTCACATTTGGAAAAGTTGTCCTTGGTAGTTTCCTTTGTTGTCAACGACTTTTGACATTACATAGTGCTGCAATAGACTATTGTCATCGCCTTAGAGAATCCCATGAGACACATTTTGTCTCATCAAGTCATTGGAGGAAAATATTCCAAAAGGATCATGATCCTCCAACAATTTGATTTGGTGTTCACTGCTACCAAGGTAAAAAATTCCTTAGTCTTTGCCGAACTTTTTTTGGATCTTCCCATTCTCGATCCTAACGAGATAGCCCACGATCCTCTTCCGAATGAATTTGTCTATCTTATCAACACTACTGACCCTTGGTATGGTGACATTCTTTTCTACCTCCAAGCACAACATTTCCACCCTAAGCTATTTTTAGGTGACCATAGTGGCATCCAACACTAAGCGCAACACTATTTAGTGCTTAACGATATGTTATATCTTCATGGTGTTGATACAGTTCTTCGGTGTTGCCTCAATCATAAGGAGGCAGAACACATTTTAAATTAATTCCATACTAGGGCATGTGTTGGTCATCTTTCTGGCATATCTACTACTCAGAAATTTTTACATGCAGGTTACTACTGGCCGACCTTGTTCAAAGATTGTATCAAGGTTATTTGGTAGCGCCATCCTTATCAAGTGTTTACAAAGAAAATGTGCACTCCTCCAGCCCTAGTACACCCGGTTATCTCCGTCTGCCCCTTTGCTAAATGGGGGACAAACTTCATAACTTGCAACCATGTTTCTTCTACTGGACACAACTATATTATCGTAGTTGTGGACTATTTCACAAAATGGGCTAAAGCCCTTCCCACCTTTCGGGACGATGGAGAAACCACGACGCTATTCCTGTTTAATAAGGTCATCTATCACTTTGGTTTTCTCTGCACGATCATTACAGACCATGGGTTTCATTTTCAGAATCACATGATGTCTAACTTTAAATTGTTGGTCGGTTTTCACTAGGATCAATCATCCTCCTACTACCCCCAAGCTAATGGTCAAGTACAGTCCGTCAATGGCATCTTAAAAACCATGATCCATAGGTTAGTAGGGAATCATAAAACCCATTGGCATCGAATGTTATATCTTGCACTATGGACATACTAAACTTCAATTAAAACTGCTACAGGCTTCACACCTTTTCAACTAGCTTATGGCCTGGAAGTAGTTTTACTAATCAAGTGTCAGATTCCTTCCTTACAAATCATCATTGAACTCTTGTCCGACACTACTACTGAAGAAGAGCACCTACTATACCTAAATCAACTGGATGAAACCAGTTGAGATGTTGAATTGGCACTTGAAGCCCATAAGTGTCGGGTCAAAGCCCAATACGACAAAAAGGTCAAGCTCGTTCTTAACAACAGGGAGATCTTATTTTACTCTACGATAAAAAACATGACCTCTTGGGGGCAGGAACACTTCAACCCTTTTGGCTTGTGTAGAAATTTTGAATAATATAACACTTATTCACAGAGATTATCCTAATTATACACTATTTGCAGAATCATGCATAATACATAACCTCCTCTACTATTGATCATCAATTTTGCAGAATCAAAAACATTCGCGTGCACACATTGAAACATCAATCACACATATCAACACGGTATATCATGGGGAAAGCATACAGCTGAAAACCCCCAACTATCTGTATATTATATTGATTGAGAACATGTAACAATACATAGTAAAATACTCCTCGTAAGTACTCAGTACTATCTCCACCTGTTACACACAAACTAGCTCAGATCTGAATCAATCACAGGTTCAAATCTCCTCCGCTGCTTTCCTGCCTCCACTACGTAATCTTGCATGAGAATAGAATGAGAATGGTTGATCCAAACTCATATTTTTCTTTGTGTAACACTACACAATCCTCATTGGCAATCTCAATCCACTGACTGTGCAAATCTCATGCACAACTATAGTCACAACTGACAGTTGTCTTGCCCTTTCACTCACCTCTAACACTTGTCTCCACTGAATTGTCCATGCATTGAGTTAACTGATGTATTCTTTAGTTTATTTATGAGTAAATAATTAGTGAATTAATTAATGATTAATTCACACCACAAATCATTAGTCTATTTGTCAGTTAGACTAGCTACAACTAGTTCAACTAAGTCAAACTGAACACAACTCCATCACCTCCTCATTCAACTCCACCAAACTCAATCACTTGAGTTCTAACTGAAGTCCTTCATGCAATAGCTCAACTAACCCATAAGAAAAGTGTATTTCCTTCTGGCAGTTTCATGTGCCACATCTATAGCTCGAATTGAAGTGCTCCAAGAGAATAAGATAATGTTTATAGTCCAAATATTATTAAGAGCTAATAATATTTGACTGTTCTATATTTAGACTAGCAGTCTAAAAATAGACTCCGCCCATATGTCTAAAAATAGAAGTCCATTTATTTTTACCAACATGACCAATCATCCATAAATAGGATCCTGCAACTCATAGACCATGATCCATATGTCTAAAAATAAACATAGTCTAAAAATAGACTTTGCGCCAAAAATAGCTTGTGGGCACACTTAGTGAAGGCGACTTCTTTTCACTAAGCTCCATCATCTTGTTGCATTTTCAATAGATTGGTCCATATGTCATCAAGAAATCCCTCTCAAAAGGGGAATATGAACTTCAGGACTGGGAAGAAGTCTTGCTCGCTAAGTCCCAAAATGGCTTCTATTTGAAAAAGTATTATTCCTAGTATTGCACTAGGCATGTGCTTTGTAATTTTATGTATTTATAAGTTTTGCTTATTTTTTGATGTGAGTAGATTTTTTGGTATTTATTGAAGTATTTGACTCACACATATTTCTCATAATGCAGATTCCTTCACTACCCTTAGCATACATAGGATACGCGATGGTGCTAGTCATCACACACGACACATTGCATCAGCTGCTTAGGTCATTTACACACTTGAGTCGAAATTGTTTTGTTTCAGGGGAGTATTTCTTGGTACTTCCACTAACAATATTGTTAAGTATATGTCTGTAATTTCACTTCTCCCTGAAGCTTCATCAAGGGAAATCTCCAATCTAGTGGTTAGGTTAGACTCTTATCTTGTTGTTATGTAATTCACAAATCATTATCACGTTCATAATCCAATCTTGTTACGTCATTATTTAAGGGTATGACTTTTGGAACGTCAATTTGAGGTTATCAAATGTGAACACATTCTTAGAGAATCTAATACAGTTGTTGATTCATTAGCAAACTATGTGTTAGATTGGCATCTGTCTCATTTGCTATAGATACATCTATGAAAGTAAATATCTACACAGTTAAAAATCTACAAAAACACTTAAAAAACATTTACATCATAAAAATACCAATATATATATTCGAATCCAGTCTTTTACATCAAAATATTCCTATAACTTGGGTGTTTTAAGTACAAAATGACTATTAAGCCTAGTTATAAACACCCACTGGCTATATCAAACCACCTGCTAATGAGCCTACTACTGAAGAAATGATAACACTGCTCTAGCTATCCTCTGAAGAGGAACTAGAAATCGCTCAGGCACACTGACTATCTGCTGCTGCATATGAGCGGGGATCTCCCTCATAGGAAGGGGGGACACCCATGCTAAAGCCCTCCAGGTTCCTCAAAACCTCGCAAATACTTTCAACATCACCCCCCATCAAGTATTTGGCCTCCTCACCTCACTTAGCGAGGTTCGTCTGCAAGTCGTACCAGTGCCACATCTGTGTCAAGAAAAAAGCTTCATGTCAGTACTTGTTCACCCATAAAATCAACAAAAACATAAAATAAACATTCAAACACTTAAAAATACTTTAAGTACTCTCAAAAATTATTCTTACCTTGAGGCCCCTAGTTTATTCCAAGTGGCAGAATCAAATCAGGGTCGTCAGTGAAGTCCATGCCCTCGTAGGCATAGTCGTCAATCATCACAATCTGGACACTAAGCCATTCGAAGAAATATTCTTCGGAAAAAGGTCGGATAGGTCCTCCTCATGTGTGAGGATCAAGTGATGCCCATCGCCCCTATCTAGGCTCCCTCGGATCAAGGGTACCTATGCTCATGCGTAGGAGCATAACAGGTACGCTCTCAATTATGAATGAGACAATGAGAGTGCCATACCCAAATTTTGTTGGGTTTGAGTCTTGCAATTGGTCAATTCTACCTTCAAATGACGAAGCACTACCTCACACCAATTGATTATCTACAGTTGGACACGGTTAACTACAAACAACAATTGGGTCTTTGTTGCAATGTGGGGACTCTTCAACCTTGCCAAACACACAATCATCCATAAAATGGCCCTCATAGATCTGGATCTAACCCTCTCTATGGGGACTCTATTGCTGACGAGTTTTCTCTTAGGGATGCAGCAAGCTCAAACCAGCTCTAGGGTTGATCGAGGATCAGGCCTACACGCAGTCAGGTTTTCTCATGCTCCTTTGCATGAAAAACTAGTCAAAAAATATATATCATCTCGGTCAATGGCCAACTCATGATCCCCAATCCTAAACACCTACTCGTGTTCATCCCATCATTAGATAATCCAGCTCAAAATATCCTCCTGAACATTCATCAATTCCAAATAAGCACACTTCATCAATACACAATGGCGCAATGCAAGTATGCAAGAAGGATCACTCCACATCAACAATTCTTGTTGGTCATTGGCCCATTCTCTCCATAGACTAGTCACAATAGCTCAAAACCTACACAAATCAACCCAAAAATTAGTGCAAATGGGGAAACGCTTCTTATTAAATCACTACTCAAGGTTTTGGGGTGTACCCTCATGCACTAACGCCCCCCTAGTGACATACATGGAGGATTAACGCCCTCCACCATGTCATAAAGGGCATTTAACGTTCCCTACAAGCCTGGTAGGGGGCGTTGGGCACAATTAATGAACTAGGGCTTCCTAGTTCTCCATTAAATCACCCGAAAAGCTAATAAAAAAGGTTGAATAATTCAATATCAAGGTTTTGGCCCCTACTTGGGGACTGATGACACGTCGAATGGTCACCCAGATCTCCCACAATTGTATGTGGAAAATTTGCTCCTCTTTAGCTCGAAAACACTCTCACAGCTCTCAAATGATCCAAATGTTGAAATTTGAGGCTAAAGAACTCCCTTATAGTCACTTTGGAGACATGAATTATCTTAATTGAAGTCATTAAACTAGAATTAGTCCATTTCCAATGATAATTATCATACACCATGACCCCATATTGGCAGAAATTGCTCATGTTTTGATGAAAGAATTTTAAGGATTGAATGACAAGAATGACCATATGTGATTCTCTATAAGTTCTTTCTTTTATGGGATGTTTTCTCGCTCTAAAACTAAAATATCCCCAAGTTTTCCATCATTGGGCTTGTTAA
The DNA here is from genome assembly GCA_000404065.3 of Pinus taeda. Classification (NCBI taxonomy): domain Eukaryota; kingdom Viridiplantae; phylum Streptophyta; class Pinopsida; order Pinales; family Pinaceae; genus Pinus; species Pinus taeda. Next base: position 54,889 of record APFE030555332.1, on the reverse strand, counting down.
ACACTTACGACGATGCTCCAAGCAACTCTTTTTCCCTCTTTTTCTAGCTCACTAAACTGAAAAAGATTGATTGAGCATTCTTTTTTAGGACTTTTTTTCTCGCTCATAAAAATGAAAAAACCACAAGTTAATTCTTTAGGCTCGTCAAAAACTTATGAAGAAGCTTCGAACATTCTTTTTAGGAACTTTTCTCACTTGTTAAATCAAAAAATCCCCTAGTTTTCGTCATTGGGCTCATTAAACAATTGCGATGACGATATGAGCGCTTTCTTTTTTGGGACTATTTCTTGCTCTTAAATCGAAAAATCCCCGATTTTTTGCCTTCTTCATACTAATTAAAGTTATGAAGAAGGAATGAGCAATTATTTTACCTCTTTTTCCTCGCTCACTAAATTGAAAAATACACCTTGGCTTTTCTTCATTTGACTCATCAAAATTCGATGAAGATATTGAGTTTCTCATCGCGTGACTCATTAAAATTTCACAAAAAATAACAAGTTTACATCATCTCCTTGTACTGATAAAAAAATGAGGCAAACATCTATTGAGCATACTGTTTCTCTTTGTCCGGGCTTAGTAGATTAACTATGGAAAAGGAACCATTCTGGGTATACTATTAAACTTTTGCCGCACCCAATTAACAACTATGACAGAGGGACCACCTTGGAGTCATTCTTTACAATATTTTCAAACTCTCAAAATATGAAACGACCACTAGGTTGTCTCATTTGGACTCATTACATTATATAGATAAGGAATAGAGTCACTCTTTGTACGATCCTTTTTAGACTCTTAAAACATGAAAAGATCGACGAGTTTTCCAGTCTGGACTCATTAAACTAATCAGATAGGGCATAGAGTCACTCTTTTCATGGTCCTTTTCAGACTCTTAAAACATGAAAATATCGATGAGTTTACCCATCTGGACTCACTAAACTAATCATATGGGGAAAGTGGACAATACAATTGTGTTATGTTCTGTATTTTGAAAGAGGTTTTTGGTCGCAGTCGCTCCCTTGAACATGGCACTCCCTCAAATAAACCTTCCTTGTGACGACCTCTCAATATGAATCTTACCATCCTATGAGTTTAGCCTATATACCCTGATGTTCATGCATCTGTGTATCCTAACACTCTTTGGTGTTCGTGAGTCTAGTGTTGCATGGTTAAAGTTTTTTTTGTGCCTTCTATTGTTCAAGGGAAAACCTTTATCTTATGTTTCCTCCATCAAACCATCAATCATATCCTACCATCATGCCCTCTATCACATTGACCCAATGCTCAAAAGATTCCTCAAAAAACAATAATTCTTGTCCCATTTCATGTCGACTAATGTAGGAAACCTTGTTGCCTACCTTTCGACGGGTCTCTTCCTATCGACTTCAGCACTCTATCTAGGAAGAAGACCCAGAAACACTTTAGTGCCTTATTGGTACTTGCATACATTAGTGGCAGGTCACCTTTTGTTTGATTAAGGGTTTTCATTATTGGCTCTTGGTTAAACTATTCTATGAGTATTCGACAACAAAAACATTTTTCGCACTCGTTAGAATGCACTTTTCATCTTGGAGACCATCACCATTATCGGTGGCCATCCTCATGTCTGTTAACAGTCTCTATTATTGACTGGTAATCAGACGATTTCGTGCATGTTCGACATCAATGCCTATATTCACATATATCGATCTATGATGTTTATTGAAGTGGAAATCACGACCTTGGGTAGAGGCTTGTATCACTTAGCCTTGTTTCCTCTCCCAAGTTGTGGTTATTGTTTTTAGGAGACAACTTAGAAGAATGATCCTATTATGAAATAGGTTCTGCATTGTGCTTATCGGCATCCAACATTGTCATATCTCTTTTCTAAATAAAATCACTCTGACATAGCTACTGAGCGTGGGAATTCTCGACTCAAGACATGATTTTAGTTGTTTTATATATATGTGTTTTATCAGGTTTCTCATACCGCCTGAAGCTCTGATCCTCTCTCTCTCTTTTCCAAAGAACAAGACGGTTAAATATAAATTATTTTGGCTATCATCGCAACCTCTGATCTCACACTTTAGGGGGCATATTTATATAGGAAAATGAACTCCTCATCATCTCAGAGGATAAATACATGATAATTGAAGCACTAACCAAGTTCACAGGCCCAATTGTCAAGCTAACGTTGTCTAGACACTATCAACCTGCTTTGTAAAGCTTCTCAGCAAGACTAAGGGTGCGTTACTACCTAGGGTAACTCTACTTGTTACCTCGGGAAGATATTTAGCGACCCTACATTAGTTTATATGGGTCAAAGGAGTGAATTAACTGAGAAAATATCCCTAGATTCTCTCCTATGTTAGCTCATAAAAGCAGTGAAACAATAGAAATTGACCTGTTTGGGGGAATTACTAATTCCTAATGGAGTATGAAAACAAGAAAGAGCATAAAAACATGGAAACATCACTTCTTTTGCCTAATGGAGCTCATGAAGGACTTGGCAACCCTAACCTCACATGCTATATATGAAAGGCTAGGGCCATTGTGAAAGAGGTCGAACCATTTGAAAGGATTGCCTATTTGACTATTGAGAAGAGTCTCAAACTAAGGCATCAGAAGATGTTAAGAAGGCAGAGAGAGAGAGGAGCTAGAGGGGTAAGGGAAGGCTCATGAAACTGATGGTTGTAATCAATATTTCTAAATCAATATAGAATTGCAGTTTTGTTTTCCACTCTAAGATGTTGATACTATGACTTATTTGTATGTCTATTCAATATCATTAGCATGAGTGGCTTAATTATATACAACTAGATATCTTTAAATGTTCATGCATTTTCTCTCAATTTTTTATGTTGTGATATTATGCTTGTCTTTGCTATGTGCAGGTTTTGATCTAGATCTGGCTCAAGGGTCTTCCGCCTAGCTGCATTGCACTCTCCAGCAACACCAGACTAAGACTCGAGGCAATAATTCCTTCTTGATTTGATATTCGTTTTTTAAACATAGCTATGCATGTATCTTTGTGACAGTTGCAGCTAATCTGACTATCTGCCAAGGATCCTAGGAAGATCCTTGAGGGTTTTCTACATCACCAAACACCCATGCATTAATCCCTATAGCAGTGATGATGCTAGTGTGCATGTCGAGATGTAGTGTTGTTGGGTGATGGATGTCCTCATACTGTGTCACAACTGCACCTCCACATGGAAAAGTGTGCGGAGTCTTCGATGGTCGTTGGTTCACTTAATGTTCCTTTTGCACGTTTCTCCTTGATTGTATGTTGGAAGGCTTGATAGATTATTCTATTCGTGAAAGGTGCATGTTTGTCTGTTGTTCTGTACGTGAGCACATCTTTCATGTTTTCTCATCCGTCTGTATGAAAACACATCTTTGCATGCTCATCTATTTGTGATCACATCTCTTCACATGCATCGTTTGTTCGTCTGTTGGTGAACCTGTCCTTCTGCATGTGGTCCCTTTGTTCATCCCATTCGTCACCATGCCATGTTCGTTTGTGTACCTATACCTACAATCACTCATGACGAGACAACATCAAATCCAAAAACCTCCAAGTCTACCATGATACATGATCATTTCAGATGTAGGTGACCGAGAGACGCAACAAGGTTGCGAGGCGGGATGGAGGCTCCAGGCACTGTTGATGAAAACTACATAGGAGCCATTGGGTGATGAATATGGGTAATCTGGATCGATAATGACTGTCCGTGGGGTTTGGCTCAACTAGAGGACAAAACTACACAGTTTTTGGGAGGAATAGTCTCGGTTGCAAGAAGGCTTCGCAAGTAAAATTTGCACAGTTTCTAGAATGAGCATGAAGAGGGAGCTTGGCAACCAAAACTACATAATTCCTAAAAGGAATTGCCAGCTGGCTACCGAGACACTGGCACCAAAAAGTACATAATTAATGGAGGGAACTAGAAGTTAGCTGTTGGGTCATTGGCAGCAAAACCTACGGAATGCCTGAGGGGAACTGGCAGTCAGTTGTTGGGGCTTGGCAATTCATGAGGGGAACTATCAGTTGGCTGCTGGGAGTTATTGCTCGGAAAAACTACGCTTATGCTGGGAGGATGGCCTGTTGATCACCTCTGTACATTTTCTGAGCTGAGCATTTTTTGAGCTGATCAGACTTCTGGGAAATGGAGGGCTTGCTCATGAAAACTATACAATTTTCTTAGGGAGTAGTTGGTCGATTGTCGGGAGGACTTACTCGAGAAGCTGTGCAATTTTCTGATGGAGATAGGAATGGGAACTAGGTGCCTATCCAGCCTGTCTGTGTAATTTTCCCAGTCAGTGGAGTGAGCAAGGTCTACAACCTCTGCGCATTTTTTGAGGGGATTCAGTCCCGGGGTGGCTACCAGGTCAAACTCTCTGGTTGACCAACATGAAGGTTGATTGATTTGCTTATGGGAAATGCAACTTGTAATGGCTTTCTTGGTTCTTTTGTGCTATTTTGGGTGATATTCGATTGAGTCGATAGCAGGGTGATTGTCTGACTGTCAAAGGGGAGTTCGATTGTTAAAACTTCAGCAAAATGACTAAGTGTGTGAACGAGTGAAACATGCATATGTGATCCTGTGAACACACACATACATGACTCAACGACAAGGTCACTCAAACCATCCAGACACACATGTTCAACATGAATGACCAAAAGTATGAGTGACAAGTGCAACACGTGTGATTAATCATTGGTTAGACGTGATGACGCTTGCATGATAGTGAATGTGACTTCATGTGTGAGTGCAATAGATGTTTTCATAGCGAACAAAACATGTACACATGAAGTGGAGACCTTGGGCATGACCAAAACATGGAGCAAGTATGACTTTGACATCAACATGCAAAAACTTGGGTGAAATGAACAAGAAAGACAGATGCGAAGAATCACATGAACTCACAGAGTGAACCCGATTGTGTGCAGTCATCAAGTGAAACTCTCAAGGGAGGCTCTGAAATTAGGTGCAGGTGAAAATTTTGGAGGGTGGTTGTTGGGTAGTGGATCCCCCGCATAATGATTTTGGGGCTTAACACCCTCAATTTTGGGTATTGGTATTGTAAAGGCTCTACGAAGTGCGTGGAGCGTGAGTTGTAATAAGTCAAGTCAAATGGTAGTCTGTCCTAAAAGATTGCAATCTAATATAGAATGTGTTAGCCTGCCCATGGTCCACGAACCATGGTAATGTATAAATAGAGCGAGGCTCTAGGTGTAGAAGGCAGTTAAGTTTAGATTGGATCTGAAGTGTTATGGATTGATGACTGCGATATTCGCTCTGAGTCTGTAAGTCTGAGTCGAGGGTCGTAGTAGTAGAAGAGGTTTTGCAGCTGTGTGCACAAAGGCCTAGTAGTGTCCGCAGCTGTGTGTGCAAACCCCTGTAGATGAGTGTGCAGGGTGGAATTGGATTGTACTGGAATAGAAGATTAATAAAAGATAAGTGTTTCTAAAATATTGTGCATCAGCCCGTAGATCTATGTGGTTATTCTTCTATTATGGTTTTATCCATCTCTTTAAAACTTATGTTTGTGTGCACTTAATACAAATAGTGAATGATTACTAAAGACTACTAAAGTAAGTTAGATCTATAATAACCACATGCTAAGGGTAAGGGGTCTAGACAGTGCCTCTTTGCACTTGATACTAGGGCTATGCGAAGGTCGGATAGCTGCGTGAAACTATTCTAGTGCGAAAGACCGACTCACGACCTTTCCAAACCTCATCAAGACATCCCTAGGGTGCATAAACCTGGTTCCAATACCCTCCCATACTACCTCGGGTGATACCTCAGTTCGTGCTTCACAGACTGTTGCCAAAAGGGTTGGTAGTTTTAGGATTTGTTTGGCTAAAACATTTCTAAACCTGGGTCAGGCCCCATCAAGCCAACAAACTGTTCCGTTACCAAGGCTGGGATTGGCCTAAGGGATGTCTAATATCAGAACACTAGAACCCTACAAAGAAAGAAATTGAAGATTGTTTGGATCAGAAGCTTCATGAGTTCATGATATAGGAAAACAAAACCCTGCAGATATCTGAGAAGAGGTGGTTGGATCGCTATGTGTATATGGAAATTCACGAGATCTTCTTTGTGTCCTTCTCTTTAGAGCTGTATGATTGGATTGCGAGGTTCGCTGATAGCCAGAGAAGGTATAAGCTCAATAAACTAATAGTGTTGACTCCGGAGTTGGTGTGCAAGTTAGAGGCTTCAAAAGATAAGATCACACGGACAGTTTACCATTGGCTCAATTGGATAATAGGAGGGTTTATCACCGAATTCACGATAGACATGACTGTAAGCTACCGCGAAGTAGAAAGAGATTTTCTCAAGGGACCAGGAGGTAAGTACATAAAATATTTGAATACCTAGATTAAGATGTTGTTATGTGAAAAATGGGTGATGCGAATACATTAATGAGTGGAACGACATGGAGCAGAAAGGTCGACAAAGGTATCGAAGGGTTAGGAAACAACCCCTTAATTTCACCTTCGCGAGCGAGTGAGGAAGAGTGCGCTTGGGTTTCCCCAAGGAGTGTGGTTAGTTTGGTAAGGCAACGCATTCTACAGCTACATCCCTTCTTATGCCACCACTCACGACGCCTCCTTCACCTCCATCCTCGCCCACACCACCTCCACCTAACCAGCAGTTTAGCATGGCGAGTGCAATCAAGATGCCTGTATTCAGAGGAGTAGGGAACGAAGATCCGGATCTGTTTTGGTTCGTAGTAAGAGCGGTGTAGGAAGAACACAGGGTTACGGATGACAACATTAAGAGGGCGACATTGGTAAGCGTGTTGTAGGACCGCACACTGAATTGGTATATCAAGCACTCGAATGATCACCCAAATGCAAGAATAGTGGAGATCCAGATCACATTGAACAAAGAATTTAGCTCGCCGAAATCCGAAACGCAGTCGATCATCGGATTTAAGGAGATCGCGATGCTTCCAAGCGAAACCCCCTGGGATTTGGACCAATGACTAAAGAGTATGATCTACAAGGCTAATATGACATTGACAGATGCGCAACACCGTGCGTGGTTTGTGGCGTCTTTGACACCACACCTGAGGACAGCGCTGTCATAGCAGAAGATATCAACTCAGGTAGAAGCATTGGAAATGGCGATTAGGTTGCATGAGATGCCGATACAGGATCCAAGGTTGGGAGTCCAATAAATCCACGTGTAGCTACAGAACTTGTGCTTGGAGATGCAAAGTTTGATGCAGGATAGGGCACCCTAGATGGAAGCATGTGAAGAAGTGTGGTGCATAAAATGTAAAGGCTAGGGCGACGATAAGGATCACTGTATAGTATTCGCAAACTATTTGGTAGGAGGATGATCGATGTCATTGAGGAGAGAGGCATAGGTGGGCCCAAGTGCGGCAACCACGCTATGGTGTGTGATCTGTCAAGTGGGAGGAAAGCACACTACAGACAACTTTCACCTATTATAGAAGTATACGCAGACTTCGCAACAACTATTTTGTAATTTTTGTAGATCAGTGGGCCACGTTGAGTGAAAATGTCAAAACTATGAATTGTTGATGGATCGAACACTTGCCTATAGGATGTCAATTGAGGTGCGAGTTTAGGATCCAGCCACAGTGATAATGCGTAGTGGATTCCAAGGATGCAAACAAGGATGAGGAGGAATGGGACCCAGATGAGGGCATGAACAGTTAATCTGCTACAATTGTGGAGGCCCTGGGCACTATGCATGTGACTGTAGGAATCCTACCAGAACATGTTTTCCATATTGCTATCAGTTTGACCATGAAGCAGTAGATTTCTCAACATTGATTGTACAAATGCGTGAGAAAGGGGTACTACAGCCTCCTCCGACACAAAATATCCAAATGATGAGGTTGGAACCGTGCGAAGGAGACCCTAACATGAACATGGTACTCAGAAGCAGCGTGACCACAGGGGACAATAAGGGAAAGTAACCCGAGGGTGATACATGGGTTTGCAAGGCTCCTACTAAGGAACCTGAGTTTGACATGGAGCACACAAAGGACACATTTATGGAAGCTAAGAAGAGCTTCACGGAGGCCTCTACTTTAGGTAGTAAGGATCAACTAAAGGCAGGAATGGATCCTTCTATGCTTACTACCTTTTTAGAGACATGCATGAAGCTACTACGGGACAATAAGGTAGTTAAAGGACTACAAGAGTTGATCACTAGGTCCGCAAGGTTAGGGGAACAGCGCGTAGTTCGAAAGATGGGGAAGCAGGCCTTGCGCACTAGAAGGGAAATGCGATTGATGGTGCAAATTGACGAATATGAGATGGATCAAGTCATCCTAGACCTAGGCTCAGATGTGAATGTGTTACCAAAGCAAACATGGGAACGCATGGGTAGGCCCGCGTTACAGTGGTCTCCTATTCAATTACAGATGGTGAACCAACAAAATATCGTGCCCATGGGAAGATTGCAAGGGGTAACAATGGTTATCGAAGGTGTGAGCACACAGACTGAGTTTGAAGTAATAGAGATTGTGGATGATAGTAACCCTTACCCTATGTTGTTAGGGATAGACTGGGCCACAGATATGAATGGAGTCATCAACCTGAAGAAGTGGAAAATTATTTTTGAGAAAAAGTCCCTACGCTTAGTAGTTCCACTTGATCCAGTAGAAGGGGCACGCTACACAGAATCTGTGCGTGAGGATGACAACGGCGATGAGCTAGATTACATCTATAAGATAATGGTGCAAGACCAGGATTAGTTGAACCTGACTGAAGATGGAAGAATCTCATGGGAGAAAGACAGTTCATGTACTTCAGATTCAGATGAAGAAATAGAATGCCAGTAGTACCAGTTGCATGAGGTAACAATGCTAAGTTGCAGCATGATGGTTAGATCACTGTGGTGCATGAGTTCCAAAGCAAGCGAACTGCCAACATCTATTGGGGAGATAGGCATGGATGAATTCTTAGACAAATTTGAATGGTCAGTACCAAAACAGCAGAGGTACGGTGTGATGGAATGGGCATTGAGCGTGACACCCGCATGATGGTGGAAGGCACACCAGAAAAATATTGGGAATTGGCATGAATGTAGAAGACGGATGCACTTACGATTTGGAAGTCCCCAGTGTCGAAAGCAATCTGGGTGGCTAGGGAAAAGCAATTTGTGTGGCCACCTGTGTTGATGGGTACAGATGAGTGTTGGGTAAGCACATCATAGGCTAAGGATCAAAAATCCAAACCTGATGCAACAACAAGAAAAGTGATGCACACCACAAATACCTCGCGATGAAGCATTCACAAAGCTACACGAAATAATGAATAAAGTTTACCAGGCAGGATGAACATATTGGGGCCTGCGTGTACCAGCAGTTTGATGGGCCTATAGGATCATAAGAAAAAACTAGAGTGTCATAGTATCAAGAATAAAGGAAACCAGGACGATAGAGAAGAGGCCGCAGACCACAGTAGGGATAGGACATGAGGACCTGGGTAAAGGAATTAAGAAGTTGCAAAAAGACCTTCAGAGAGGGATCATGAGACTTCATGAACTCAATGACGAGTGGGCATGGCTAAGGAAGAGAAGTGTGACAATGGACGAAGAAATCAGTGAACTGAACACTGAAGTCACACAAGCCACCCACAAAAAACTAAGCATGTAGGGATCAAGGCTAGCCAACCCTACTACTGCATTAGAAAGAGTTGCGACACTGCTGTCATGGTTTCAACTGCACCTTACTGAACAAGAGAGTGCACCACATAAAGAAGAGCGTGGCACACAACTAGACGTAAGGGTATTTGAAGGGTGCCCATAGCCCGGGCTAGCAAGAAAATCAAAACTTCGCACCAGGGGTGCGACCACTTGACTATCTATAGAAATAATAGTCTCAGCACCCCAAGTAGTTGAAAGAACGCACAAGACTATAAACAAGTCAGCAGAAGAGTTGCATGGAAAGCAGGTTCTGCAGGGCCAGTCTGTCACAAGGATCACGGCCGCACCTAAGGAGTTGCACTGCTGTGTGGATAGACTGGGAAGTGACTACTGATGTCACTTTTCATGACAAGATTTATAATTTAAGGCAGAAATGAGTAGGTGGTGGGCCATTAAGATAGGAATTAAGAGCTAGGTTCGGGATGATCTGCTGCCAACTAGGTACTGCTGACTCAGATATGGATGGAACAACCGAGTTCAAGTTCAAAAGTTACCATAAAAGTCCATGGGGTAGCTGCAGAACGAAACTTGTTTGTTTGAGATTTGAGCTAGTGCAGAGTGGCGAGCACCAAGCTACCTCACCGCCTATAAATATGTGACCAAACGAATCCACTATAGACACAATGTCCAGAACCAGAGTGTGATTCATGGAAGTTAACCTAGAACCCCGGGTGACCCAGTGAGAGCCTGGAGAGGTAGCAGGTGCACCAGAGGTACCAAAGTCCCCACGCATGTTGTGACCATAGAAAAACAAACAACCAATGGGGTCGGTCTAGGTATCACCACAGAACCCAAGAGTTAGTAAATTATCAATTACAAAGAAGGGCAAAGCTGTCACTGCTGAAATAGAGGAGGAGGAGGAAGATTTTCAAGCCCTGGTAGCCCAAATTGAGGCACATGGCAATGAGGTAGAGGATGTCTCCCAAGCACTGTCAGCAATAGAGTTACCCCCCTACATTCCCATGTGGAAAGGGACAACCAAAATACAGAAGGACCTGAAGGCCATGAAGAGTGCGCTCCAAAACCCACTTCTTCCAGATGAGATAAGATTTGATGGTCTGCCGCTGGGATGGGTGCCGAATATAAAATTTGAAGACTGGGACCTCGTGGATAGTGAGAAGTTCCCACAGTTGGTTGCAGAGAAATTACTACAGTAGAAATGGTTGCGCGGTGTGGAGATGGCTGAGTTCCATCTACGGTGGATACCCCACTACCACCGCATGCCCATCACAATTTTTGTCATCCGGAAGCTAATGTGTCCAGTACATGATGGGTATCTTTGGCTGGAGGAGCTGATTCCCATCACAACTGACTTAATTCACTAAATATCATGATTGCCTATTAAAGGAAGCAATCCCGCAGACATCAAAAAAAAGAGCAATGACTTGGGCCTCGCAAAAGCTATGAAGGCCAAATATAAGTTAAAGAAGAGGAAACGAGGGTATGTAATAGCAAGCATCAAGGACCAAGGGGTGTGTGTCACCACCCCGCTGCTAGCCAGCAGGCTCATGAGGAAATGTCGCGTAGATAAAGTGCTAGCATCTATAATTGCGTTGGTGGAGCAATGTACAGAAGGGGTCTAGCTCAACTGGGCGCAGTTTCTCTGTGAGGAATTTTTTACGAATTGTAGGGAAGCCCAGGACTAGGGTAAGACATTCCACTATGCGTGTTTGTTGTTATCCACTAGCCCTGGAAAGTTCTTTGATACCACTTGTTATGCTCTTAACCAAGGCCGGTGGGATCTCCATTTTTAGCAGAATTGTTTTTTGGCTAGAGATGTGTTTCGGCATCTTTAAACCATGAGATCTATCATTGAGCACATAAACCTATGGATTTGGGGAGGCATGCACGCAGGAAATACAAGAGGTGGTCACGCTTGTTGGACTCCCTTGTAACCCTTGTGGGTAGCCCTTTGAGTAGTAGTGCATTAAATAGAACCGCGCACAGATTGTCTTCCAAATACCCTCTGGGTATATCAAAAGCCCCCTAAGCTCTTTTGAAACCTTGCCATAGACAACTCGTCGGCCATCTTGTTGCTACAGTACACTGAGAGCAACACTTGAGGAGATTACTCACATGTACAATAGGGTAGTAAGGTTGTACAGCTAAGGGTATGGTTGATCCTCCTTAGTTAGTGCCCTGCAAGATTGGGCCGAGTACTACTCTCAGACCCTTATGTATATTGCAATCTGTAGCACCTAACACTCCTTGAGACCATATTTCCATTATCTCTCTCTAGATCATGCATCATCTTTGCCAGATCATATCTAGCAGGTTGGGTTCTATTGCAGCCGCAACAATTAGTTCTGCCATTCAGATCTCTCAGATCTACCATTTAGATCTATTAGATTTGCCAATCGGATCTATCAGATCCGCCATTTAAATCTAGCATTTTGGCTTCTATAGCAGTCGCAACAATCAGATCCACCATTCAGATCTAGCAGCAAGGGTTCGATCACTGCCACATTCCTACTCATACTCTGTAGATGAGGGTTTCGCCGACAAATATGACTATTTGTATGGCTCCTATACCTAGGTGTGATTCTCACATGACATTGGGTAGAATTAAATTCTATGGGAATCAGCTACTGCAGTATTCCTAAGTGAGAAACTACTTATAGGAGACTTAGCCCATAAGAATGAAGTCGACGAGCTGAGCAAGGTGGTACCATTCACTTGTTAGCATCAAAATTTTGGGTGGTCCCAAATTTCTTTTCACAGTAACGACAAGCGCACCAGATCAGTGCATGGTACAAACCAGAGCTCAAGCTATGGCCAATGAGAAGATCAAAGCCCTTGAACAAAAGTTGGAGGCATTAACAAAGCAGATCCAGACCTTAACTGGCACAATCACAAAGGGCAATTTGGGGGCACAATTGGAGGCATATGATTTTAATGAAAACCTTGAGGGCGAATCTAGACATTCTTTTCAGTTCTATGGAAACCACCAATAGCCCTAGCTTTGACCACCAAAGCTAGACATGTATAAATTTGATGGCTCTCATCTGGCCATATGGCTAGCAGAAATGGAGCAATATTTCACATTGAATCACATCAAAGATGATGCGACTAAGCTAAGTGTGGGAAGCCTGTACTTGGTCCAATAAATATGGCAATGGTGGCAGTGGCATCAACGTTGCTATGCAATGCCACTGACTTGGCAGATATTCTCAAAAGCCCTTTCTGATCGCTTTGACCATGAATCTAACTTTTTGGGTCATCTTACTAAGCTTCGAAAGACAGGCACAGTGCAAGAATATATTAAATCCTTTGAAGCATTATTCTTCTGCATAGGAGGTCTAACAGATGAATTCTACTTGGAATGTTTTATCAGTGGTCTCAAAGATGCCATACAAGCCCACGTCTCACTACAACACCCAGTCTCATGGTTAGTAGCTTGCAAGATAGATCATGAAGTAGAACGCGTGTTAACGGCCCAGTCGACTTGTCCAAATTTCATATCCAAGGGACACCCCCCCAAGCTCTGAGCACTACCCAAACACTTAAGGTTCAAAAGGTGTCACCGACGGAAATGGTAGAAAGAAGAATGCAAGGATTGTGTTACTACTGTGATGAGAAATAATCCCCAGGGCATAAATGTAAGGAACCCAAATTCTTTCAAATTGATGCTACTGATCACAGTTCATCTGAGGAAGCCCCACCATTTGAGGGACCAGAGGAGGAAGATGAGGACAACCAGCCAAACAATGAGCTCCTAGCTACACCTGAAGAACTAGTTATCTTGCTTCATGCTTTGGCAGGAATTTATTCTCCCCAAACTCTCAAAATCAGAGGTTTTATTAAGCATCGTCATGTAGTAGTCTTGATTGATAGTGGAAATATGCATAACTTTATCCATCAAAGAGTCGCTGAAGCTGTGCATTGTTTCGTCAGAGTAGTCTCTAATTTCTAGGTCCAGATTCCTAATGGGGGGACAATGAAATGTGAAGGCTACTATGAAAATGTCAAACTTCAAATGATCCGAATTGGATCCTAGAACACTCTCTAAGTTTTCATGACTGTTTCAAATTATGCTAAAAGATTCAAGTTCTAGAAAAATCAAAGCTATCAGAAGGAATCCTCGTAACAGTTGCAGTTGTGGCTAGAGTGGAGCAATGAGGACCCTCGATTGAGCAAACAGACTGTTGGCCCATGGTAATTCGCACTGGCAAAACTGAAGGCCAAATAAAAAGATGGGGGTGGTTTTTGATATGCGATTAGTGCTAATCGCATATCGCTAATCACGTATCGAAGGGCATCCCCCTTAGTGAAGGAAAGCCCCGAAGTGTCTAGACCCGAAATCGCTATAAAATTTGGAAAAGTAATGCATTCGGTTCCATAACACGGGATTCCACAAATCGGTAGGATATCGGAAGGCCTCAAGGTGGTAAGCAGGTTTGACTAAGTCCCACCTGATGCCACACATCGAGCGACACACATCCGATGGATAAGAGAGAAAATCACCCGCGTTGGACAGGTAAACATCGTGCAGCTTGTCTGCCTGATATGAAGGATGACCGTAGGATCTAGGGGCCCCAGATCAATGACAAAGATGCATCTCGATTTCTGACCGGATTCGACAATTCAAAAAGCAAGATGAAAGGGGATTTGAATTCTGACGTGGATGATGAGTTTTCAAACAATTCATGATTCGTGGATGACCTTGAAGAAACACTATTAATAGCCCTTCAAACATGATTCAAGGAATATGACACCCAATTCATTGGGAAACAGGTGGCCACCTCCCTGCGAGGAGTTATCTGGTGATGATGATGCAGAGAAAAGGAATTCAAATGGATAGAGGTAAGGAAACCAGAAGGTTGGGAAGTGGGAATGAATAGTCAAAAGAACATACTAGCTTTAAAGTCGTGACCTGACAGAAGCAGAGAATAACACAGAGAGGCAGATAAGAGTTAGCTAGATGCAGGAAGCTAATAGCAGAGAACAAAGAGTAGAAGCCAAGCTAACTTGAAGGAAATATCAAGCCAGACAGAGCTAGAGAGAGTCAGACAGTCTGTGTACTCCATTTAAGGCTTGAGAGATTCAAGAAAACTGCTCGGCATAGGCCTGTCATACTATTGTGACCCTCAAAGGTTGAGTTTCAGTAAGGAGAGTTCGTGTACTCTAGTACTAATAATTCATATTTGTTGAGTGAGACTCAAATTAAGCTCACTATTGTAAAAACTCTGCTTTGAAAACGTAATAGAGAGACCACCACTGAAAGGCTAGACTAGGAGACGTCACCCAGGAGCATTGGGTGAACTCCTTATTAAACTTGTTTTGTTTACATGTTTGACTATTATGTTTTCTCTAACTGCCTCAGTGTCTATGTATTTCACAATCTTATCAATCCATTGCATAAAGTAACATAGGCACATCAATGCACATGTGTCTGTAATACCTTTAATTCTTTGTCTTGGATAAATTCAAGCTCAAGTAGTATCATAGCTCTAGGTTACTAAGGTTAGACAAGCTTGTGTTGGATCTTGTTGTTGACTGCTAACTAGATCAAAGCTTAAATTAGGAGAAGGAGGGTTGGCTGAAACTAACCTGGAAATTGGAAGAGTTTATTCTAAGAGGAAAATGTCAGAAGAAAATCCCTTGGAATTAGACCCCAGTTCATGGATAGTTTTATGACCTTGAGATCCATGGTGGAGGAAATGTATAGGGAATTTAAGAAAAATAGAGATGAAGATTCATCAAACTCCAAACAAGACAAAGGAGTAGAGGAATCTCTCCTCCATGACCACTCTAAAGGAAAAGGGAAAGAAGAAAAATTTCTCACGCCTCCTAATGGCCCTAAAAATAAAAAGAAGACATCTTTGATTAAATTAGATATTAAATTTGATTTACCAATATACAATGGAGAGTTGAATGCAGAGAAGCTAGATAATTGGATTAAACAAATTGATGTTTATTGTAGAGTGTAGAGCATTGACTCAGACACGAGTAAGATTCAGTTGGCCAGCCTACACCTTGGAGGCACTGCCTTGGTATGGTGGGAAGGTAGGACACAATCTAACATGAATAAACGTGGTAAGATTCTTTCTATCTGGAGTGAATTTGTTTCTGCAATTAAAAATAAATTCTATCTACTAGCCTACATGCAGCAAGCCATGATGAGCTGGCAAACTCTTCGACAACTAAAAGGGAAAAGTGTACAAGGTTACACCCAAGAATTTAGGAAAAGAGCTTTGATTCTAGGAATTTCTTTAGACTCACCTGAGACTTTATTGAAGTATATAGGTGGTCTACACAGCTACATGAGGCACATTATCCTCATGTTTAATCCCACCAGCATAGATGAGGTATCTATTCAGGCTACGCATCTAGAAGCTAGAGGTAAGAATGGGAACCCAGAAGTTGGGGGATCATCCAAACCCACTGCAAGCAAAAATAAGGAGGAAACAAAAATGGAAAGAGAGGAAGACAAACATTGTATAGAAAGGCAATTCTTCATGCACTCACTATAAGAAGGATGGGCATGATGATGAACACTACTGGATTCTGCATTGGGAGTTGAAACCTAAGAAGTTTGACAACAAGAAGAAGAAAATTGTTGCAGCTATTCAAAAATATTTGGGGTCAGACTCAAGAGCTGAAGCAACAATTGTAGCCATAGGTATAAAAGGTAAAAATTCTGAAGCATCTACTAGTAATTATACATAATATACTGACAATGAAGAAAATGAGAGAAAACAGCATGAGATTTTTCATATTCGAATTATTTCCAATCATCAAAAGATTGATACTTTGTTTGATAGTGGCTCACAAGTAAATTTAATTTCTGAAACAATTGTAAAGAAGTTGGGATTACTAACCACACCTCACAAGAAACCATATCCATTAGGTTGGTTATGTGATAAAGCAAAGCTACAAGTGACTAGACAATGTAAGCTTAAGTTTTCTTTTGGGACAACATTTGTAGATGAGGTTGATTTAGATATAGTTCCTTTGGATATATGTGGAATTGTTTTAGGAAGTCCTTACTTGTATGATAGAAAAGTTATTTTCTATAGAGCTGAGAACATGTATCTACTCGTTAGAGATGGAATCAAATATATTGTAAGAGCTCATAAGCTCAAGAATAATTATACTCTCATAAACTCAAGGCAGATGAAAAGAATTGTAAATTCATGCAAACAATTTCTATTGATGGTTGTAAAGGAAAAGAAACCTGATAAAACCAATGTATTTGAGGATTGTGATGCTAAACAGCAAGCTAATTTAGAAAAAGTTGTTTCAGAATATGATATGTTTTTTCAAGAACCTAAAGGTTTGCCACCCAAAAAGGAAATAGTGCATGATATTAATTTGCAGCAAGATGCTCCATTGCCTGACATTGGAATCTACAAGTTGTCCATTTTAGAGAATGAAAAAACCAAGAAGCAGGTACAAGAGCTTTTCAAGAAGGGGTTCATCAGACCTAGCACATCACCATGCGGGTCTCCAATTGTTCTGGTGAGAAAGAAAGATGGCTCGTGGAGAATGTGCATTGATTACCAAACACTGAATAAGATAACAATAAAAAATCGTTATCCCCTTCCTCACATGGATGATCTATTAGATCAATTGAAAGAAGCCGTTTATTTTTCCAAGTTAAACTTGCATAGTGGCTATCATCAGGTTAGAGTTGCAGAGCAAGATACATGGAAGACTGCTTTCAAAACAAAGCAAGGACTGTATGAGTGGCTAGTTATGCCTTTTGGCTTAACTAATTCTCTTACTACTTTCATGAGAATAATGAATGATGTACTCAAACATTTTCTTGATGATTTTGTTATTGTATATCTGGATGACGTTCTTATATTTAGCAAAACGTGGGAAGAACATTTTAAAGCATGTTAAGCAGACTCTAGATGTTTTTAAAGGAGAAAATCTTTATCTTAAACTCTCAAAATATGAATTTGGCAAAACATATTTGAATTATTTGAGACATATAGTAGGGGATGGTGAATTGAAGATAGATCCCTCTAAGGTTGCAGTCATTGTAAACTATCCTAAACCCAAATCTGCTACAGAAGTTAGAAGCTTCTTAGGAGTAGCACAATATTGGAGAAAGTTTATTTCTAACTTTTCCTTAATTGCAGCTCCCTTACATGCTTTAACAGGATTGAACAAGGTGTTTTAGGGGGGAGGAAAACATCAGATTGCCTTCGACACCTTGAAAGAAAATATTAGTACAACACCATTACTAGCATTGCCCAATCTTCAAAGACCATTTGAGATTGAAATAGATGCCAGTGACTATGCCATGGGAGTAGTGTTAATGCAGCACGGTAAATCCATATGTTATCATTCTAAGACATTTAATTTTGCAATAGTTAAATATCCCACATATGATAAAGAATTGTATGCATCAGTACAGAGTGTGAAAAAGTGGAAACATTACTTAATGGGCAAAGAGATAGTTATACATACTGATCATCAGCCACTTCAATATCTACACTCCCAAACTAAGTTGTAGCAATCAAGACACTATGGATGGATGGGTTTTCTACAACGGTTTCATTTAGTTATCAGATATAAAAAGGGCATACACAATAAAGTTGCAGATATGTTGTCCAGACTAATTATAAATGCATCTACTATACTTAAGCATAATTTAGTATTGCATGAGAGATACATTGATCAATATGCTTAATATATAGATTTTAAAGATGTATATGCAACTTTAAGTCAAGGAAAACAAGTAGAAGAATTGGATTATCATGTTAGGGACCAACTCTTGTATCATTTTGGAAAGCTATGCATTCTAGAAATTGAAAGAGTAAAGATAATTTGAGAAGCACACACTTCTTTAATGTCAGGTCACTTTGGTGTAAGTAAAACCGTTGCACAACAACAAAGATTTTTTTATTGGCCAAAAATGAATGAGATGGTTTCTAGATATGTAAAAGGGTGTACCATGTGTGCTAAAAGAAAGCCCAACAATAGAAAACTAGGCTTGTACACTCCATTACTAGTTCCTTCTCATCCTTAGGAAAGTGGTTCCATAGACTTTGTTGGAGGACTGGCTAAATCTAGGAAAGGTCATGACTATTTATATGTTGTTGTGGATAGGTTCAATAAAACCTGTGTTTTAATACCTTGTAACAAACAAATTACAACTGAACAAACTACAAAGTTGTTCTTCCAACATGTATGGGTCCATTTTGGATTACCCACTTCCACAATATTAGATCGAGATACCTGATTTGTTGGGAATTTTTGGTCAAGTTTGTGGGAATTGATGGGCACTAGGTTGAAGAAGAACACATCTTTTCATCCACAAAAAGATGGCCAAACTAAAGTGGTCAATAGGATAGTGATCCAGTTTCTCAGAGGCTATTGCAGCAAGCATCCCAAACTTAGGGATGAACATTTATGTTATGTGCAACATGCTTACAACCAAGCTAAACATTCTTCTACATAGAGATCTCTTTTTGAGACCTGTTTTGGTTTCACACCAAGGTCTCCCATGGATTTTGTCTTTGGTAAAGACATAGCAGTTGATGGACATAGTGATGTGGACAAGGCAACCAAATTCATTGAACAAATCCAAGAGATTCACCAGGAAGTATAGGAACAGTTGGAAAAGAGCCAAGCCAATTACAAGGCAAGGCATGACAAGCATCGAATGGAGCATAGTTTCCAAGTTGGAGATCAAGTCTAGCTGTATATTAGCAAAGATAGAATGCAAGGTGAAGGTAAGAAGCTAAAGCCAATAAGATATGGACCTTTCAAGATACTTGAGAAAATTGGTGAGAATGCTTTTCGCCTTGATCTACCAGCTTACATGCACATCTACTCAGTTGTTAATGCAGATAGCTTGAGACTATTTGAACCTTCATTAATCGAAGATCCTGAAGAGAAAAGTCAATTGCCTTCTATTGATGATTTGTTGCCTGAATATCTTAATGAATTGTAGGAAGATACAATTTTGGATAGGAAGGTAAGAACTACGCACAGAGGGGATGTTGAATACGTCAATATTGGACTCAAAGGTTCAAAACCAAGCAGTGTGAAATGGATAGAAATTGAGCAAGCGAGGAAGCAATACCCTCACTTGATTGATGCTTAAAAGAAAACCAACTTTTGGTGGTCCAAAAGATTTTTTAGTGGGAAGACCATGATCCAAATTAGATCCTAGAACACTCTGTAAGTTTTCATGATTGTTTATGCTAAAAGATTCAAGTCATAGAAAAATAAAAGCTATCAGAAGGAATCCTCGTAACAATTGTAGTTGTGGCCAGAGTGGAGCAACGAGGACCCTCCGTTGAGTGCACATACCATTGGCCCATGGTAATGCACACTGGCACAAACTAGCAAACCTAAAGGCCAAATCAAGAAACGAGGGTGGTTTGTCTAATCGTGTATTGTAGGGCATCCCCCTCAGTGAAGGAAAGCCCCGAAGCACCCGAACCTGAAATCGCTATAAAATTCAGAAAAGTAATGCATTCAGTTCTGTAGCACAGGATTCCACAAACCGGTAGGATATCAGAAGGCCTCGAGGCAGTAAGTAGTTTTGACTTAGTCCCGCCCGATGGCACACATCGAGCGACACACGTCCGGTGGATGAGAGAGAAAAATGCCCGCATCGGATGGGTAAACATCGTGCAACTTGTCTACCCGATATGAAGGATGACCATAGGATCTGGGGGGCCAAAATCAACAACAGAGATGCATCTCGATGTCTGACCGGATTTGACAAGTCAAAAAGCAAGATTATAGGGGATTTGAAGTCTGACTTGGATGATGAGTTGGCAAACGATTCATGATTTGCGGACGATCTTGAAGCAAATGGAATTAACGACCCTTCAAAAATGATTCAAGGAATCTAACACCCATTTCGTTGGGAAACAGGTGGCCACCTTCTTGCGAGGCATTACCTTGTGATGATGACATAGAGCAAAGGAATTCAAACAGACAGAGGTAAGGAAACTAGAAGGCTGGGAAGCAGAAATGAATAGTCAAAAGAATAGATTGGCTTTAAAGTCGTGACTTGACAGAAGCAGAGAAGAACACAGAGAGGCAGACAAGAGTTAGCTAGACGTAGGAAGCTAATAGTAGAGAACGGAGAGTAGAAGTTGAGCTGACCTGAAGGCAGCATCGAGCCAGACAGAGCTAGAGAGAGTCAGAGAGTCTGTATACTCCATTTAAGGCTTGAGAGGTTCAAGCAAACTCCTCGGCATAGGCCTGTCACACTACTGTGATCCTCAGAGGTCAAGTTTCAGTAAGGAGAGTCTGTGTACTCTAGTCCTACTGATTCATATCTGTTGAGTGAGACTCAAATTGAGCTCAACGTTGTAAAAACTCTGCTTTAAAAACATAATAGAGAGGCCACCACTAAAAGGATGGACTAGGAGACGTAGCCCAAGAGCATTGGGTGAACTCCTTATTAAACCTCTTTTTTTTACATGTTTTATTGTTATGTTTTCTCTAACTGCCTCAGTGCCTATGTATTTTGCAATCATATCAATCCATTGCATAAAGTAACATAGGCACATCCACGCACATGAGTCTGTAATACCTTTAATTCTTTGTCCTGGATAAATTCCAGATCATCAAACGGGGAATTATCACCTAAAGACCCACATATTTTCCATCAAAATGGGTGGGTGTTACACTGTTTTGGGTGTTGAATGGCTCCATACGCTTGACCCAATCACAATGGATTTCTAGGAGTTATACATGAGCTTCACGTAGAATAACCACACACATACCCTCTGTGGAATCCACGAAGTGTCGAGCATTAAAAAGGGTCTTTTTCACCTCTATTTACCCTACATTAATTATCAATCCAGGTAAGATTTGTTATCTCAAGAGTGTACTCAGTCTGAGGTGGTCACATGTCAAGAGTAATGCTAGTAGTACAGTTCTTTTACAAAAGTACATAAATGCTAGAAACAAACTCTAAATGTAATGGCAATAAATTGAAATGCTTTGTAACTAAATCATTCATTTAAGAAACTACAACACTCATCTGTCAAGGGTGTAGTAATGATAATTCTTCCCTTTGTAAACTGATGCAAATGAAAAGCAATCAAAGAGAAGATCTCCAATTTGGGAACCAAACAACAATAGTCATTGTTCACTATAGTTGAAGACCCTTCTATTCACACCAAAGCAATTACTTGAAAGGATAATTCAATTAACAGAAAAGGGAACAACAACTAATCTATTTGAAAAGATTTAACAACAAATCTTTAACTTACAGAAATGAATTAAGCAGCAATCGTAATCTAAAGGAATTAAGCAGCAATATTTAACTAGGAAATGATTTGAACAACAAACCAAGAACAGAACAACAAACTAAAGTAAGTATTATGAGATATTGAACAACAAACTAAATCAAGTGAAAATGCACAGCAAACCAAATCAAATGTTAACACACAACGAATCTCTAATGATGGAATCAATAATCTAAGCTTTAGCATAATAAATATTAACCACAGTGATAAAGAAACAACAATTGTAGTTGCAATGGAACAACACTCCAAATGAATGGCAATCACACCTACAGGTAAACCATAGCTAAATAAACAATAATACCGATCTGTAAATGCACAACAATGTTACTCTATAAATGAACAGTAGTGTTAATTTGTAAAGGAACAACAATGTTACACATTAATGCCAATCTATAAGGGAACAACAATGCGATACGATTTCAGAATGAACAATATAACATTTCAGTTGCAGAAGATAACCTTACTATTAAAATATGAATTAAATATAACAGAGCTAGTAAATGAAATGATAAGGAACAACAGATTACTGAATGAAGCAAGTAAAAGAAATCAAACCACACATGACTTGGAATTGGAAAATAATGGTACAGGAAGCAAGTGATCCACTAGGGCTGGGCCCTTAGCCTCCAGGGACGCACTGCTCCGGTTACTCTAGAATCAAATATGGAACAACAAAAAAGTTTATGTATTAATCATGAAAACGGAGTTACAATAATCGCTCTTTAAAGAGAGTCAATGATCAAAGTTTAGTTTGCAATAGAAAATTCTATAAAACAACAATAATCTACCCCCTAGGCTAGAAGCGTTGTCCCTTTTTATAGTGGCTAGGCAGAAAAACCAAAGATATAGATATTCTGAAGGTAGCGATCCCTCGAGATCAAAGGATCCTAAGGGATTTTCCATATCGTTATCCTTCAGTTATCCCTTCATCCTCTTGTGTTGATTTGGTATTTCTTCCTCCTTTTCCTGGCTCATGCACTTCGATCTAGATTTCCTTGTCTTGATGTGGTTCCCTGTCAAAGGGACAATAGTTGGTTTTGCCTTGTCTTTTCCTTTGAAATGGCGTTCTTCCATTTTCTTCATTTTCTGCATAAAAAAAGGTAACGATTATTTATTTTACGTTACTTACAAATCTCTTAAACTTTATCATAATCCTTCATTATATGCCCATTTCATAAGGTAAAGAAGTTATGAATTAAAGGAAAATATATCAAAATAAGGGGCAATTACATACCTTTTCTAATGCTCAACACACCCCCTGCTTACCCTTTTTCATGCCCTCATGAAAACATTGTAATTGACATGCAAGGAAGTTAGGGAATAGGCTGGAGAAGGGTTCTCAGTTGGTGGTCTACAACCATGATTCCTAGCTAAGATTTCAAAAATATGCCCTGTTTGACCTTCAGGAAATTCATATAAGGCTCTATACCCTTGTATAGGATACCAAATGACTGGACTTCAAAACGTACAGCCTAACCAATACGGGCCTTCTCTCAATATGAGGTCACCATAGATAGCCAAGCGGTCAGCAACTAGCTTAAAATTCTCATATTTGAATGTTTCTCTATTTTGGATATTTCGATTAGAAGTGTGGTATCGGAATTTGGCTGCTGCTATGGAAAGGTCTTTGATGGTTAAGAAGTATTCTACCCTTTGCTGGATGAATAGGTCCCAATGTCTGGATCACACCCTGAGTTCTCATTAGGCTCCTATGTTTATTCCATAATTGTAATGGGTCTCTCGATTCACCCCTCACCCATAGATCTAATCCATTCTCTTGTCTTTGGAAGACATTGTAGGCTTTAAGCCACTTTATCTAATTAACACCAAAATAAATGAATGCCTGAAGTTGGACATCACCCACAAAATGGTTAGGGTTCTATTCTGTTTCTCTGTCTAACACAAGATTGTGCAAATACAATTCACATAACAATCTTGAACTTTCACCCCGTAATGCTTACAACATTTTATGAAGTCATCAATGGTTTTTATCTCTATAGGCACTCCTACCTTGATAGCCTTAATTTTCAATTGTAAATATCTTTTCCATCAAAAACAAAGCATAGTTTCTGGTGGGTGCCCTACATGCTAGAACATCAGTATATAGAGAACATAAGGTATCCATTTGATTTATAATTGTGTCTAGTCTATGGGTTACCTTTTTGACTCTTTCCTCTACCTTTCGCCTTCCATCGAAGGCCTACCTTTCTGATTCATTGATGTTCCTTAGCTGGTGTTGTAACTTCTGATATTTTTCTTGAGGAACAGATTCCTCTATGAGTTTCTCTATCGTCTGTTGGGCTTGTGCCAAATATTTTCACAAAGTTACTATCCTC
The DNA here is from genome assembly GCA_000404065.3 of Pinus taeda. Classification (NCBI taxonomy): domain Eukaryota; kingdom Viridiplantae; phylum Streptophyta; class Pinopsida; order Pinales; family Pinaceae; genus Pinus; species Pinus taeda. The sequence goes on along the minus strand of APFE030555332.1, from coordinate 30,643 downwards.
GGGTCATTATCCATCATGATAGTTTTGGGCTGGAGATCTACTTGGATCTCCTTATTGCGACATCTAGTCTTTATGGTCTGAGTTTCCTTCTCACTAGAGGACAGTGCCTCTATCTGGACTTCCTTATCACAAGATGGTGTGTTGTTTGTTTTTGCTTTTGCATTTGCAACAACCGAATGTTGTTCCTTGCAATTCTCAATAACAGGTTTGACTTGAGTCCTCTTGGTCGTTTTCTTATGGGGTTTTGCCTGGGTGGTTGTATGCTTTGCCCTAGAGGTTCCTCTTGAGTTCTTCCCCATTTTTAAGACTCTTATTTGTTGTTGGAGTTGCTTAATTGCGTTAAGCAACCTCTGTTATTCCTTTTCGCATTTTTTTAATTTCATTTGTTTTCTTAGAAGGAACAATCATTTCTTTTCTCAAGCCTGGGCTTTGTACTTCAGGCATTGTACCCTTGCCTTGGCCAATTTCCATGTTTCCTTCTTGGAACACCTCCTTAGTGCTCTTTTGATCAGGTTTTTCAGGGGTAGAAACCCTAGTTTGTTCTACTGTCTCTTGGGCAGCTTCTTCTTCACCCTCTTCTTCATCATGCAATTCTTCGGGTGTATTCTGACTAGGGACAAATTGTTCTTCTTCCTCCTCTTCGGCAGTCTTTTCCCTAGTTACACTCTTATCATGAGTAGAGTGATCCTCTTCTTCTTCCTCCTCATCACAAATTTCCTCGGATGCACTTTTATCATGAGCAAAGTGCTCCTGCGACCCTTCTTTGGTATGGGGGTTGAGTGGGTTGTGAGGTTGGACATACTCACCCATATTGGCAAAACTTTGGGCCAACTCATCTTCTTGCAGAGGGATTTGTAGTGGACTTTCACTACATTGATCTGTTTCCTCCCCTTCTTCCTGACTAGATTGCTCAGTATCCTCCTCTGATTCTTCTTCATCGTTTTCCTCCAATTCTTCTTCATTCTCCCCACCTTCCAGTTGTGTGGGTTGTTCGTCTTCCGAATCATGTATTTCCACAGGCTAGCTAATGTTTCCCTGGGAATTTCCCAGCATTCCTCTACTCCTTGCCAATTTGAAAGATTGTCTTCATTTCAGTGGTCTGCTCGATGTGTTGGCAATATGTTTTCGTTTTGGGGTTGGCAAAGCCAGTCCCCCATCTATCGAGAAAATCAATTCTTCCCAACTACTCTACTATTGGGCAAGACTGTAACTGAATATTAATCAAATTAAACCATGATGGCTTACCACTGACTCTACATGGCGAGATTTTCTCATGCTTCGAGCAACATCATGTAATAAAAAGTTTAAGAACGCAGGCAAATTCACAACACATTTTTGCTTTAACACAGCTAAAAATTTGAGATGGCGTGGTCTTACCACATCCTTTCTACCATCGCAGGTGATGTAGATTTGGATAATTCTCACCAATTCTGCCCAAGGCTCTCCCAAGGTTGCTGACAAGACTCCTTTCCCTTTGACAGTAAGGTTCTGCCCTTCATCTTGGAAGATGGTTATGATGTCTCGCAGTCTCACCTTTTTTAGAGTCCACATAGGTCCAGTGGCTGGCAGTCTCAAAACTTTAGCAATTATGTCATTTGTGACTGCTATCTGTCTCCCTCTCACCATGGAATAATTTTCCTACAAAATCTATAGAAACTCGATTGCCACTGTCTCGTTAGATTGTTGTAGATGGTTAAGGTAAGCTATCCATCCTGCCCTTGCTAGTATTTCTCGTGCGACATCAGAGACCATTAACACATATGGCTCACTATGAATTTATCTTCCTCCCATCTTATTCACGCTTAGCACACTGTAAAAACACAGAGATGACGATGGAATAGTAGGTTATTCAAATTTGTAGCTCACTATTAAGAAAAAACAGAGAAGATGATGGAATAACAAGTTGTTCAAATTTTTAACTTACTGCTAATATTTGAAAAGCAAAACATGGAAATGGCATTGGAACAGCAAGCCATGCATATTGGGAAACAAAATACCATTAGACTTCCTATTCCCAAGTTTTGGTGAACTCATAATTGTTACACAGCAATTTGTCACCGTCCCTGCTACCCCTGTCCCATATCTTGGAGGACTCATTCCAGGACCTATGAGAAGTGACATGGCCTAAAAACACTTGCATTGCATTCCTTTGAACATGAGCTTTGTTTTCCCTGAAGACATCTCTTGCTGAAAAACCCTAAAAATAGCTCTTTTTCCATTGGCGCAGTTCCATAGTTCAGCCCTCATGCCAAGGGGGCAAATCCTCCAAAGAGGGCGCGCCAATTGGTGCTCTGTCATAAATTCGCAGCTACACCGACCATATTAAGAGGTGTTTTTCAACAAATAAATGGCGGAATTTTTTTCCTAACAAATTCCTGGACTGCTATCTATCTTGAGTTGGGTGGTTTGGCTACGGATTTCCATAGAGAGGAAGTGGTTTGCCACCTCTCATGGAAGCTTCCTTGATGATATGGCCAATCCCATGATTATTGGCTATGATCCCAAATCCCCTTCCTCCATCTATAAAAGCTTGCCCATTTTCCTTTGCAAGCTAGTTCCAGAGATTTAGAATTGCCAAATTTCCAAGAGCTTCATGCTGCAAGAGCCTTCTTGATTCCCATAAGGCCAAATCTAAGCAAGGATATTATTGTCCAAGAACCAAAGAGAGAGGCTTGTCCTTATTCTCGATAGGCTTTGCGAGACATGTGCTGCTGACTACCCGCCAAAGGAGAATCCAGCGTCAGAACATTGGTTGTACTCCCCTTTCATTAATTATTAATGAACGACTATTGGTTATGGTTCCACTCTTGTTATTATTTGTGATGATCATGAGTTATGTCCTTTCTGACTGACATATAGTTGCATATGCTGGATTTTATGCTAGTGTTTGTGTCGTTTCTTGTATGTGCAGGTGTCCATTCACAGAGATCGTGAGGATTGTGATCTGCCGGAGCAAAGGAACGGGAGCACCACCTCTCCTACAAACAATAGTGTTGGAATCCAGGTAGGCCTTCATCGCCGGTCCGTTTATTTGCAATTAGGAACTTGCGCTATAGTGTTTGATGATTTTTGCTAGACCCGGTCTGGGCTAGTAGGGATCGCCTTTGTCCGCAGAGGGGATTTACCTCCTTAATAATTTGGCGACTCCGCTGGGGAGCTTGTCTTGCCTTTTTGGTTGTTTCTTGATTTTTTGCTTGCTTGGTCAGCCTTTTGGGTTGGGTTCTTTTGCTGTTTTTTGCTTCTTGGTTTACCTGGTTATCATTGGCCTGTTTTTGGATTGCTTATTTTTCATTTTGGCACAAAAAACTTGACTGGCGTGCTTTTTTGCGTAACAGTCGCGCCAATTGGCACTAGTTGTCAAGATACCACTCACGCGAATCCTTAAAAGGCGCTAGTTTCAGCCTGACAGTCGCGCTAGGCTTGGGAACTGCTAAAGTTTGCTTGATTTTAAGCCTTCTGAGCTTGGTCTTTGTTTTGGATACATTTTCTCGACTGATTGAGTGTCTCGGAGTCCTGTTTGACTGGTTTTAACCTTCATCCTTTGGTTGTTTGCCATTTTCTACCGATTCCATGTTTTTAGCCCTAGGACATCTAGTGGCTTTGTGTGTCGAGCCTTCCTTAGGAGTTTTTGGTCTTTCATTGGTCTAGTCGATTTTCTGATTGCTCCCTTGCACTCGTTTAGTGGTTGTTGATCATTTCATTGCGTTGTTTGAGTGACCTACCTCTTTTTCACTTGAATTCCGCCTTGTTTCACTTTGGGCCTAGATTACACAGCTCATTTGTGTCTTTTGGATTTTTCTCGGTTTTGAAGGACCGCTTTGTTAATTCAGGGATCTGATTGTGCTTGCACTGAGTGAAATTTGCTTGTTTTTTCTCTCTTATTATCATTCCTCAAAGTTTGTTTAGTGCATCTTGCCCTTAACTTAAAAAAAAAAAACTCTTTTGCTTTTCATTAGTTAATGTGAATTAGAGCTTTTCGTTGTTATTAGTGATTAGTGACTTTGAAGAAAAGCTTTTTAAGTTCCATTAGTTGCATTAGAGATATCGTTGGTTGTTTTATGATCATTTTGTTTGTATGAAAGCTCTCAACTCTCTTATAGTTAGCATTCATCGAATAAAATGATGTACTGTGGCATATAGCTTGCATTTAGGAAATTTTGAGACATTACATACGGTAAGGCCTGAAAACTGAAACATAATCCAAGATCAACTTTAAAATGAATTGAATGAATCTAACAACGCATTGGAACATAACGTACACTATTTAGAGGTCTAGGCTAGAGACTTGCTCTGGCACTCAAGGTTGTGTGATTCCTCCTTCTGTGAATCAATAGTGGTTTGGTACGGAATTGTGCTCCCACGTACCATCGAGTATATGGGGATACCCCACTAGGTTATCATCCTTTATCCATAGGAAGCCATGTCTGCCACCTTACGACCCGTAATGCACCGAACACAACATTCAGGAAGATTGACTGTCGTACGGAAAGTCCTTAGTTTTCATACGATTGCCAAGGTATATATGCAGTTTTACAGATTGTTTGGTAAACCTTTGCCTAGTTCTCCAGAGTAGTCACCTTTTCTCCTTTTCGAACTCCCTAAAAGAAAAGGCTCATCTGAGCACTTGTCACTTCAGGCTCATTAAATATTCGAAGGCGACTAGAGTCATCTTTTTGTCCTTTTCTCGACTCTTTAAAGATGAAAAGGTCAAGTTATGTCCTTGTGTCTTAAAAGTTATTCGGCCACGGTCACATTTACCCTGTTAGATCTTGTTTGCGTTAGCTTGAGTAGGGTCCTTTCTCATTAGTTTGCCTAGGATTTTTTGAATCGAATCATCCTGGCGGAATCATCGATCTTGTCTCCCATTCCAAGTGACCAAGGGTCTCCTTCTTCTGTTGCTCTTGAGACACCGGTTGGCAGTGGTACTCTCCCTGTTATTCCGAGTATCCAACCACTGAACTCTCGCACTCCAGAAGACGATTTTTACAATATCCATTGGGACCCTATTTGGGAGCCTTCCGAAGAGGATATTCCTATTACTCCTCCTAGTGTTTCAGTCTTAATGTCTTCCTCTGATATGGATGACACATCCCCCATCGCGAGTGAAGCATATGTTGTGATGAGTGCTAAAACTCCTATCTCAGTGGAAACCCCACCTTTCAGTGTCACCCCTCTCGGTGTCACGTTGCCCTTATGCTCTAGGGCTTTGAGGGATGTTATTAGTTCTAGGACCTCCTTTACAGGTACTATGTGGGATCACAACATCACTCCGACTTTGGGATCTTTTATTCTTCAAATTCACAATACATCTGTCACTTCAGTCCCGACTATTCCAACTGTCTGTGTAGCTTCTTCAACACCTGTAGTTAGTGCCGTCACTGCATCCTCGGTTGTGACCACTGTTGCTGGTCCATCCCCCGGTTCGGCAAATAGTGGCCAGTCTGTATCTACATCCGGAGTTCTCAATCCTATGCTTAATGCCCCACCTTCTTCTGGTTCTGTTCCAACAGGGGGGCATACGATTAGTATTTGCAAGCTATCCAGAATCCGGGCTCGCAAGGTCTGTTACATTACTATGATCCCATAGGGCATCACCTTTATCTTGGATCCTTGCCATCTCAGCCTGCGGTTGAGGTCTCAGTCCCATTAGCTGTTGCTTGGGGTACCTCTCGTTATGGTGGTGGACAAGCACCCCCTGCAGATTTTCAAGGACCACCTTATCAAGGTCAGCCATCTTACATGCAGCCTTCCTTTGGGCACCAGTATTATGGACAATATTATCCAAGGCAACCTGGAGGCCCACAAGGACAACCCTATCAGGGACGACCTTCAGCCTATGGTGGTCCATATTTTACTTATCTTGGGCAACCCTTTGGAAATCCAGGACAACCTTATATGCAATAAGGACAACCTGGTGTCCAGTAGGGATACCCTTCTGGGCAACCCTCTGGAAATCCAGGACAACCTTATATGAAACAAGGACAACCTGGGGTCCAGCAGGGATACCCTTCTGGGCAGGGTGGTTAGCCTTATGTACAGCAAGGCCAATCCACTGTCCAGTCTGGTCAACCATCTGGACAAGTTGGTCAACCTCAGATTCAATCAGGCCAACAAATTGTCCAGTCCACTCAGCCATCTGGTTCATCAGGACAACCCTCGGTTGTGCAAAGACAACCCAACACCCAACAAGCTCAACCTTCTGGGCAGATGGGCCAATCTCAATCTCGACCAGGACAACCTTCTAGCCAGGTGGCTCAACCCCAATCCTCTCAAGGACATCTCTCTGGGCTTGCTCAACCGGGCATGCAAATTTTTGTTGCTTCCCAAGCTCCACCCGGTTTCCAGCCCCAGGCTAGGCCCTAGACCCAAGCTAGTCTTCAAATGCAAGTTTGGTTTCAATCTCAACCTCCTTATCAAACGTAGCCTGGCCCCCAGGCTCAGTATGGAGCCCAACAACCTTATGGTTTCCAGCAATCCCAGGGGCAAGCTCAGTTTGCCCCGTATCAAAATTATCAACAAATGCAGGTGAGTCCTTATCAGAATTACCAACAACCGTATGTTGCTCCTGCAGGTCAAGTTGGTAATCAATGGAATGCTGGGGGGCAAATCCAGGGTCAGCTGTCCAGTTATGGTTATAACCCCTATGGACAAAATCCCTATAGACAAAACCCCTATGGGCCAGGTCCGTCCGGACAAAATCAATGGGGGCAACCAACAACTGGTTGGAACCCTGGTGCTATCCCTTACCCACGGCCACAGATGTCCTTTAATCCTCAGTTACCCTTCTTAGAAACATTGGAACTGCCAGATGTGTCCAAACTAACCAATGATCCTATTCTTCATAATCCGTACTGGCCACTAGTTCCAACTAAGATTCCCGGTGATTGTCCCAAATTCGACGACAAAGCTGGAGAAGACCCCGAAGCCCACGTTATGAATTATCATCTCTGGTGTTCGTCAAATTCGTGGCTTGATAATTTAGTACGGCTCCGCCTTTTTCAAAGGACTCTCACTGGCTCTGCTGCTAAGTGGTATATTGAGCTAGCTCACAGATCTTTCCAAGATTTTAACTCGTTGGCGATGGCATTTTTAACTCATTTTCAATTGCCAATTCGGTATGAGACAGGCATGCATCTCCTTACCTCTCTTAAACAGGATACGACCACGCACATCTCCGATCATATACATGAATGAATACGATGTCGTCGTTTGATTAAATTTTGGATTCCTGATCAGCTCCTGACTGATTGGTTTACAACCTCCTTTATCCCTGCGATCACACGGGACATTGCTACGGGGGCATGTGTAACTGAAGAGTAGGCTATTGCGCGTGCTCAGTAACTTGACTTGGTTTATTCCTAGTCTGGTACACTATATGATTATTTTCCTGATCCCTCGAGGCCCAGAACTTCCAAAGCTCCGCCAAAGCCATATGTTGACGGTGTCATTGGATTTATAAATCCGTCCTCTAAGAAATCTTCCGCGAACCCTGGGAAGCAAAAGTCGAATGAAAATACTTCTCAGGATGTGTCTAATTCTGGTAATACTTCCGAGGTTAACGCCGTCCAGTCCACCACGACGGATAAAGCCTCGAAAGGAAAAAAGAAGGGAAAAGGGAAAAATAAAGCTGATCAACCCAAGCAGGATTCCCCTAAACCTCCACCCGAGGAAGGAGCCAAACGCAAGCCCAAGTATCCTTGTCTTATCTGTGATGAGGATCACTACACCAAAGACTGCCCAAGGTGGTCTGAAGTTAGTCGCTTGTTGAAAGGTACTCCTGGGACTCCTGCGGTGCTGAAAGAATCTTTCCCCTCGCAGCAAACGCAAATGGTGGCTAACCCATCCCAATCCTCTTCTCCCTTTGGCTCTCAAGTGTTCATGGCTGGAACGATTCCCATTCACATTAGTACTCGAGCAAAAGAATATCCGTCACTTGCCGGGAAAGAGCTTGAGGTCCCCTTAAGCGCTCCTTCGCCCAGTTCTGGTCCGCTCCATATCGAGAGACCTAGCATCGAGATGCCTATTCGACCCCCTCCTAAAGGTGTACTCCGGAGATCTTCTTACAACCCTAATGCTCGTGCTGCTTAGCACTACAACATCGTTGAGGACTTAGCCTAGTCTCCGTCAGCTATGTCTGCTCTAGAAGTTCTCCAGAGCTGCCCCTCCCAGAGGAAGTCCTTGCTATCGGCCATCGGTGGCATCGACCCGGCCGACTCGGATTTGATCACCTTTGATCTCTAAAGCCATGTGCCGAGACTGCCTCACCAAATCACCTTCCTAATCCAGGTCATCATCAACTCTAAAGCGATTCATCGTACGGTCATTGATGAAGGCGCTTCAACTTGCATTATGTCTATTACTTGTTGGAAGGCTATTGGTTCTTCGACCTTGAGTCAGTCTCCTACAACCTTGGAAGCCTTTGATGGGAGAGAGTCTTGCCCTTATGGTATCCTCCAATGTTTGCCTATTACTTTGGAAGGGAAGACTATTGAAGTGGAAGTTGAATTCGCTGATGCTAATCTAACTTACAACCTCCTTTTGGGCTGAAGTTGGACATATGCCATGCGAGCCGTGGCTTCATCTCTATTTCGTGTCATTCGTTTCCCTCATCAGGGGAAGATTGTCACATTAGACTAGATGTCTTTCTTCACCTCCTCTTCCAAAGGAAACATGCCTTTTGTGGAGCATAACTCCATTCCATTAGAGAGTGTGGGAGCTGGGCTCTTTAAATACCCTGCCGTCATGGGTGTCTTTTCACTCCCACCTCCGAACGTCGCTCCTATCAATATGATTTCTGTTCGTTCTGATCCTTGGGTTCTTCCCCCCATTAACCAGATAGGATCATGGGGCGATGAGATGCAGTTGAGTCCTGTCGAGCTCAACTACGTCAATATTGTTTTTGCATTGGCTCCCTTCCTGGATCTTCTCCTTTGAGTAGAGCTCTTGACTCGTATGCTCATTCCCCTTGGCTTGGAGACTATGCTTCTTCAGATCCCTTAAAGGAAACATTTCCTTCTGATGAAGCCATTATTGAGACAATGTCTCTCGAGGAACCCCCTTGGTCCAATCTTCACCATCGTTCCTCTTTCCTCCCTACCCATCGGGAAATGCTTGCCTGTCTCGAGCGGTTTTCTCATTGTCTCCCCGCACAACCCCTTCAGATACCCGTCCAAGTTTATCAAGTGTCCTCTGAAGGGAACATGGGAAACATCACGCAAACCCAGCCGATCGACATCTATGTTAAGCTAGGGATTGTCGAGCATATCCATATTGGAGTAAATTGTACTCCTGAGGAGATTCAACTTTGTACTAGTCTTTTTCGCGAATTTCATGACGTGTTTGCTTGGTCTTACGAAGAAATGCCCGGCATCGACCCAAGTATCGTGGTGCATAAGATACCCACATATCCAGGAACTAAGCCTGTACGACAACGTTTACATCCCGTGCACCCCTGAAAGGTTGCAACCATTAAATTAGAAGTTGAAAAGCTTCTTAAGGCTGGTTTTATCTTCCCCATCGCACTCACAAATTGGGTTTCCAATATTGTCCTTGTGAATAAAAAGCAGGGTACCATTAGGGTCTGTGTTGATTACCGTGATATTAATCGAGCCTGTCCCAAGGATAACTACCCCACACCCTTCATTGACCAGCTCATATATGAGTGTGCTGGAAGTGAAATATACTCGTTTATGGATGGTTTTTCTAGTTATAACTAGATTAATATTGCGCCATCCGATCAGCATAAAACTGCCTTTATCTGTCCGTGGGGCACTTTGCCTACAAAAACCTCCCTTTCGGTCTAAAGAATACAGGTGCTACCTTCCAATGCGCGATGTCCTATGCATTCCATGATATTTGACACATCGTGCAACCTTACCTGGATGATCTACCAACTCATTCAGCTAAGCGTCAAGACCATCCCGCTCATCTTCGCGAAATCTTTCTCCACTGTCGACACTACCGTATTCCACTCAATCCACATAAGTGTGTCTTCTGCGTAGAATCTGGCAGACTTCTTGGGTTCATCGTCTCCTGAGAGGGCATCCGTCTGGACCCCCTTAAAGTCGTGGCCATTTTGAATCTTCCTCCCCCTGCTTCTTTGCAGAAATTGTAGAGCTTGCAGGGCAAAGCGAACTTTTTACGACGCTTCATTACAAACTATGCCGAGGTGGCCAAAGATTTTACACGGTTACTAAAGTCGGACACTCCTTTTTGTTGGGATGCCGCTGCTCAAGAGTCCTTCGAGCACCTCAAGGCTCTCCTTGCTTCCGCTCCTTTGTTGCGTCCTCCTAATTACCATCGTGATTACACTTTGTATCTGGCCACTGCCGATACCACTATCGACATGGTTCTCGTTCAAGATGATGATGATGACATTGAGCACGTCATTTATTATCTCAGCCGCAATCTATTAGATACGAAATCTTGATACGCTCACATCGAGAATTTGGCATTGGCCGCCGTTTGTGCCATCCAACGTTTCCGCCATTCTATCCTGTTGCGCACTACGATGGTGATTTTTGATTGCAACCTAATGACGTACATCCTGTCGCGTCAGCTCCTGGGGGGAAAGTAATCGAAGTGGATTGTTATCCTCCAAGAGTTCAACTTGGAATTCACTACTGCCAAATCCAAGAAAAACCTCGTCTTTGCTGAATTGTTGTGCTCTTTTCCATCTCTTACGCCTCCCTCTTAGTTAGAGGACCATATTCCGGACGAAACCCTCTTCTTAATCAACACCCTTGATCCCTAGTATGGGGATATCATTTTCTATCTATAGACGTCCTCTTTTCATCCCGAGATATCTAAGGATGCTCGACGACGGATTTTCCATCAATCTCAACCATATCGCATTATTGGGGACACCCTGTACCGTCTTGGCGCTGACTCCGTTCTCCGCCGATGTTTAACCCTCGAGGAAGCTGAGCGAGTTTTAAATGACTGCCATTCTGGCGCCTGTGGTGGTCACATGTCTAGATATGCTACTGCTCAGAAAATCCTTCGTGCCAGTTAATTTTGGCCCTCCATCTTTAAGGACTGCATTCTTGCCATCCACTCTTGTCATGAGTGCCAAATCTACCAACGGAAGATGCGTGCGCCTCCCGCTCCACTGCACCCTGTTGTTACCGTCGGCCCTTTTGCAAAATGGGGCATTGATTATATGACCTGTAACCCTCTCTCAACCGGGGGGCATGGGTATATCATCGTTGCCATTGATTACTTCACAAAATGGGCCGAGGTGATGCCCACATTGTCTGAAGATGGTCACACAGCGACACATTTTTTATTTAATCATGTTATCTCACGGTTCGGAGTCCCTCAGGCCATCGTCATTGATCATGGCAAGCATTTTTGTAATCATATGATGACTGAGCTTACAACCTAGTTGGGCCTATGGCACGATAGCTCGACTCCATACTATCCTCAGGCCAACGGCCAAGTAGAAGCCGTCAACACGGTTCTAGTAACAATGCTTCAACGAACCATTGGCATGCACAAGTCCAACTGGCACTTGATGTTGTTCTCTGCCTTATGGGCCTACCGAACCTCTGTGAAGGACGCCACCGGTTTCACTCCCTTCCAATTGGTTTATGGACTAGAGGCTACCCTTCCTGTTACACAGTAATTTGTCACTGTCTCCTTGTCAGTCTTCCTACTGTCTCATGAAATCAAATCCATCATGCTCATGCTTCCTGAAATGGCCAAATAACCCTCTTTGCCTAAGTTTATTTGATCATCGCGACTGTTATTGAAATAACCGCGCTGACTAGCAGATGACAGTGCAATTGGTGCGCTGCCAGCGCGGAAGCACACGGGTTTCCCGTGCTGATCGAATTTCATAGCCAACGCATCTTCTGTTTGTATTAAGTCGCGTTGACCAGACCTCCTCTGTTATTGAGATGCGATGTCAGCGCGCCAGTCCAGTTATACACCCGCGCTGATCCTGTTTGGGCGAGTTTTTTCTAACAACCAGCCTTCCAGATGACTCTAGACCTGGTTGTTGGCCTTGTGAATGTCACCCTCCCTTTTATGGCATGTCTGTTCGTCATATGAGCCACCTTTCTTGGAGATAAGCTTATCCTTCCACCATCCATGGAGACTCCTTCTCCTATATAAGCCTCCACCATTGCCATGAGCAGCTAGTTTTTGATATAGTTTTTGACATAGAGGAATTCATAGTGCTTTAGTGCTACTCTTAATAGGCAGTTGGTGTGTTAAGTGTGGATTGCTAGAGAGCTTAAGGAAGGTTGTGAAGTCTTGTTGCCTTGTGTGAGAGAGAGAGTTGTTTGTCTTCGGAGATCTACCTCCAAGGGTGAATGCTTATGAGACTCGCTAGCTGGACCCTCTTGAGAGGGACTCAGCGTCAGAACATTGGTTGTACCTTTCTCTGTTTTTGATTAATAAAATATAGATGACTACTGTTATGGTCCCATTCTCATTTGTCTTATAATGGTTAATGTGAATTACATCCTTTCTGACTGATGTATAGTTGCTTTTACTAGATTTCACGCTTGTGTTTGTTCTTCTCTTTGCATGTGCAGGTGTCCATCCACGAGGATAGTGGAGGATCGTGACCGACCGAAGCAAAGGAGCGAGAGCGACATCTCTTCATCAAACATAGCGCTGGAATCCAAGTAGGTGCTCATTACCCACTTTTTAATTGCAATTAGGAACTTGCAGATAGCATTGATTGATTGTTGTTAGACCCGTTCTGGGCTAGTAGGGATCGCCTCTATCCGTAGAGGGGATTTACCTCTCCAACAATTTGGCGACTCCGCTGGGGATGTTGCTTGTGTCTTTTGTTGTTCATCCTTGTTTTGGGTTTGATTGTTATTCTCTTGTCAAAGATTGGGTATTAGTTCTCTGTTTTTGATTTCCTGGTCCACTCTGGGAAATGCCTTAATTGTTTTAAAAGCTACTACCTTGGTTTGGGAGCTTTTGGTTTGATTTTGCCTGTTTTTTAGCCTCAACACGGTTTATATCAGAACAGTCGCGCTGACATCGCGTATCTGTTTCTTTGACTCCACTGTCATTGCGCTTGAACGTTTAACAGTCGCGCTGACCTTGTTTTCGAGCCAGCGCCCTTAATCCGTGTCCTTCCGCGCTGACAGCGCAAAGTTGCTACGCGTGTTGTCTGGTCAGCGCTTTGTTGCTGAGGGTCACCCACGCTGATCCTGTAGGATTGAATTTTGTTCAATTTTGCCTCCTGGACCTATTGGCTTGACTATCCCCTATTCTTTCCACATGGTTTATGACTTGATTTATGTTGTCTGAACTGTGAGATACTTGCTTGCGAAGTCTTGTTCCGCAAGGGTTCGTTTATTGCTTGCTTTTCGGTTTTGCAGAGCCTTCCTTTTCGCTTTCGCTGCTTGGTTTGTATTTTGCCTTAACTTTTACAGCTGCTGGAGTGTGTTGAATCTTTGTTTGACTGGTTTTGACTCCTATCCTCCGGGTGTTTGATTTTCTCTATTGATTTTTCACCCTAGCCCTAGGGCATCTAGTGGCCATGTGTGTGTCAAGCCTTCCGCGGGATCTTGTTTTCTTGTTTTACCAGCCAACTTTAGATTTGCTTTTTACAATTGCTCGGTGATTGTTGAAAGTGTTTTGGTTGGGTTCCAAGCGATTTGCTTCCTCTTTTGAAGTCCTTTTTGTCTTGCTGAGCTTAGATCACATAGCTCATAAGCCTTAATTTTTCCTTTGATTTGGAAAACTGCTTTGGTATCTTGGGGACTTTGTTGTCTTTTCATCGAGTGATTTTATTCCTTTTGCTTGGTGTAGCTATCTCTCAAAATCATTTTAAGTGCTTTGTGCCATTGAAAAGAAAATCAAACTAATATCTTTTGCATTTAATGGTTAAAAGGAAAAGAACATTTCGTTGATTTGTGTTTTCAAAAGAAAAGTTTCGTTTCCTTTCCATTAGTTGCATTAGGTTGTTTGATTTCTTGAATTCATTTTGTTTGATTGGAAAATTCCTAACCTTCTCATAGTTAGAATTCATCGAACGGAATGATGTTATTTGGCATGTAGTGTGCATGTAAGTAATTCTGAGAGATCATATGGTAGGACCTGAAATCAAAACTTAATTCAAGATCAACCGTAAAATAAACCGAATTTACTTAAAAATGCATTAGAACTTAACGCAAATATCTAGAGGTCTAGGCTAGAGACGTACTATGGCGTTGTTAAACCTAGTCAATCTTGTTTTAGCATTAAGGTTGGGTGATTCCTCCTGGTGTGATTCAATTGTGGTCTAGCACGGATTTGGGCTCCCACGTACCGTCGCGTATATATGGGGAGACTCCACTAGGTTTGCATCCTTTATCCATAGGAAGCCAAGTCTGCCGCCTTGTGAACCGTAACGCACCGAACACAGCATTCGGGAAGATTGACTGCAGTACGGAAAGTCCTTGGTTCTCATACGATTGCCAAGGTGTATAAGCAGTTTTACGGATTGCTTGGTAAACCTTTTGCTTAGAATCTCCAGAGCAGTCACTTTTGATCCTTTTCGGACTCCCTAAAAGAAAAGGTGTAAGTGAGCATCTTGTCACTTCGTGCTCATTAAACATTCGAAGGAGATAGAGCCATCTTTTCGTCATTTTCTCGACTCTCGAAACATGAAAAGGTCAAGTTCAGTTCCTGTGTCTTAAAATTTATTTGGCCACGATAACATTACCTGGTTAGATCTTGTGTGCGTTTAGTTTTGAGTAGGTTCTTATTGTTAGCTTGCTTAGGGCCTTTGTTTGATCATCCTGGCGGATCCATCAACTCCGTCTTCTGTCCCAAACGACGAAGGGTCTCCATCTTCTGTTTCCCCTGAAACTCCAGTTTGTGACACTCTTCCCATTGTTCCGAGCATCCAACCGTTGAATTCTCGAGCTCCAAAGCACGATTTATACGAGTTCTTTTACAACCCTATTTGGGATCCTTCTGACGAGGACTTTCCTGCCACTCCTGTCGGTGCCCCATCTCCGATGGCTTCTTCCGATATGGGTGACACTTCCCCTGTGTCGAGTGGCCCGTCCGTCATGTCGAGTATAGATACTCCCATTCCGGCGACGTCCCCATCATCTCTACGCCCTACACCGTTACATCTTTGGGCGACATGGTGCTGGCACGCTACAGATCTTTGAGGGATGCTATGAACTCTGCAGCTTTCTCTTCTGTTTGGGATCAATACATCGTCCCTACCACAGGACCGTTTGTTTCCCAAGTCCACCATACTGCTGTTACAGCAGTCCCATCCAACCCGAACGTTTGTGTCGCGGCGTCAACTCCAGTTGTTAGTGCCATCACAGCATCATCTGCTGTCACTTCTGCTGCAGGCCCGTCTCGAGGTCCAGCGCAAAGTGGTCAATCGACGCATGCTACTAGAGTTGTGCACCCTGCAAGTGGTGCTCCTCCTGCTTCCGATCATATGACGGCAGAGGAGGCATATTTTTAGTACTTGCGTAATGTCCAGAACCCAGATGAGCAAGGCCCGTATTATGATCTTGAGAATCATTATTTGTTTACCTCCTTGCCTGAAATACCTTATGATGAGGTTTTCGTTCTATTGAACGTGGCTTGGGGTACCACCGGCTATGGTGGCGGCCAGTACCATCAGGGACAAGGACAGCAGGGACCACCCTACTAGGGTCAACAACCCTACTTGCAGCCTAATCATGGGCAGCAGTATGCTGGTCAAAATTACTCAGGTCAACAGGGAGGCCCACAAGGACAACCCAATCAGGGACAACCTTTGGTCTCTAGTGGTACGGCTTTTACATATCTTGGGCAACCTTCTGGAAACCCGGGACAACCCAACGCTCAACAAGGACAACCCGGTACCTAGCAAGGTTACCCTTCGGGGCAACCTTATGGGAACTAGGGACAACCTTATGGACATCAAGGTCAATCCGGAAACCAGCAAGGCAACCCTTCTGGGCAAGGGGGCCAGCCTTACATGCAGCAAGGCCAGCCTACCACTCAGCAACCATCTGGTCAACAAGGACAATCCTCGGTTGCACAAGGGCAGCCCCTCACTCAGCAAGCTCGACCTTCTGGGTGAACGAGGCCGTCTCAGATCCGGCCAGGACAACCTTCTAGCCAGACGGCTTAGCATGCAGGCGGATACCAATCCCGACCTCCTCTTTCAGGTGGGTATCAATCCCAGCATCCTCTTTCAGGTGGGTATCAATCCCAGCCTCCGTATTTAGGTGGGTACCAATCCCAACCTCCTTACTCGGGCGGGTACTAATCCCAACCTCCGTACTCAGGTGGGTATCAATCCCAGCCTCCGTACTCGGGCGGGTATCAATCCCAGCCTCCGTATTCAGGCGGGTACCAATCCCAGCCTCCTTATTCAGGCAGGTATCAATCCCAACCTCCTTATTCAGGTGGGTATCAAGCCCAGCCTCCTTATTCGGGTGGGTACCAATCCCAACCCTCGCATTCAGGTGGGTATCAATCCCAATCTGGTCATCAAATGCCGCCTGGTTCTCAGGCTCAGTACGGATACCAGCAACCTCAGGGGCAAAATCAATATACCCCGTACCAAAATTACCAACAGCCGCAGGGTAATCCCTATCAAAATTATCAACAACCTGCTGGCCAGTATGGTAACCAATGGGGCGCTGGGGGGCAGAATCAACAACCCGGTTCTGGAAATAACCCCTACAGTCAAAATCCTTCTGGACAAGGCCCATTTGGACCTGGCCCATCGGGACAAGGGTAATGGGGGCAACCAGGAACTAGATGGAATTCTGGTTCTACTTCGTATCCGGGACAAATGTCTTTTAATCCGCAGCTACCATTTTTAGCGACGTTGGAACTGCCTGACGTGTCGAAGTTGACGAATGATCCCATTCTGCACAATCCACAGTGGCCACCAGTTCCAACTAAGATACCTAGTGACTGTCCCAAATTTGATGGGAAGGCCGGGGAGGACCCTCAAGCTCATGTGATGACGTATCACTTATGGTGTTCATCAAATTCATGGCTCGATGATTCGAGTCGGCTTCGCCTCTTTCAGAGGACCCTCACTGGTTCGGCAGCTAAATGGTATATTGATTTGACCCGTGCGTCATTCCAAGATTTCAATTCGTTGGCCATGGCATTTTTGACTCAGTACCCATTCGGTATGAGACGGGGACTCACCTCCTTACGTCTCTTAAGTAGGATACTGCTACACACATCTTCGATCATATTCATGAATGGAGAAGGCGTCGCAGGTTGATCAAGTTCTAGATACCTCATCAACTCCTCACCGACTGGTTTACAACTTCCTTTGTCCCCAAGATTACGTGGGACATTGCCATGGGAGCCTATGTAACTGAAGAGCAAGCAATCGCGCGCGCTCAATACCTAGACTTAGTTTATTCTCAGTCTGGTACTTTTTATGAGTACTTGCCGGACGCCCCCAGGCCTGGTACATCCAAGGTTCCGCCCAAGCCATCTGTTGATGGAGTCATTGGCTCTGTAAACCAGGCCCCTAAAAAATCATCGAATCCTAGGAAGCAAAAGTCAAGTGCATCCAACGAAAACACTTCCCAGGGTGTTGTAAATTCTGGTAACACTTCCGAGGTCAACGCCGTCCAGTCCACCACGGCGGGCAAGGCCTCGAAAGGAAAGAAAAAGG